>JAQQSU010013183.1:0-11727 GCA_028627135.1 Pseudochirops cupreus | reverse complement strand
CCAAGAAGAAACAATTTGAATATTGTGGAAACACAATCAGGATAACACAGGATGTAGCATCTTCTCATTAAGGGATCAAAGGGCTTGGAATATGATATTCTGGAGATCAGAGCTAGGATTAAAACCAAGAATCACCTACCCAGCAAAACTGAGTATAATGTTTCAGGAGGAAATATGGTCATTCAATAAATTAGAGGACTTCCAAACATTCTTGATGAAAAAACCAGAACTGAATAGAAAATTTTGACATCCAAGTGCAAGAAGCAAGAGAAGTATGAGAAGGTAAACAGGGAAAAGAAATCATAAGGGACTTATCAAAGCTGAAGTATTTACATGACTACATGGAAAAATGATAATTGTAACTTATGAAATTTTTCTCAGTATGAGGATAGTTTAAGGGAATATAAATGTATACATATATGTCTGTATAGGAGGGTATATATGCATATGAACACATATGTAAGTGTATATATATATGTGTACAGATATACGTAGACAAAGGGCATAGGATCAATTGACTAGGAAGGGATGATATTTAAAAGGTGAAATTGAGAGGTGAGAGAGGAATGTAATGAGAGGAGATGTACAGAATGGGGCAAATTATCTCATATAGAAGAGGCAAGGGATAACTGTTAAAATGGAGGGGAAGAACAGAAAGGCAAAAGGGAATGAGTCAACTTTACTCTCATTGAGTTTGGCTTAGGGAGAGAATGACATACACTCTGAATTGGGTATCTTGACTCACAGGAGAGCATGGGGGAAGGGGATAAGAAGGAGGATGATGGAGGGGAGAGCAGGTTGGGGGGGGAAGGTAGGTAGAAACACATACTTCTGTAAAGGGACAGGGACAAAGTAGAGAATAGAACAAGTGGTGGGGTAGGATGGAGGGAAATATAGTCAGTCTTTCACAATATATCCACTATGGAAATATTTTGTATAACTACACTTGTACTACCTGTATTGAATCGCTTATCTTCCTAGTAAGGGTGGGAGATGAGGGAGGAAGAGAAAGAATCTGGAATGTAAAGTTTTAAAACCAAATGTTTTAAAAATTATTATTATTGGGGCGGCTAGGTGGCACAGTGAGTAGAGCACTGGCCCTGGAGTCAGGAGGACCTGAGTTCAAATCTGGCCTCAGACACTTGACACACTTATTAGCTGTGTGACCTTGGGCAAGTCGCTTAACCCCAATTGCCCTCCAAAAAGCAAAAAAAAAAATATTATTATTTACATGCAACTGGGAAATAAGATATACAGGCACTGGGGTATGCAGATCCATCTTCCCCTACCAGAAAGTCAGAGGGTATATGGGGGAGGATATAGGAGAGAAAAGAATGGGGAGGGGATATTCAGTGGGATTGCTGTTTTTGGGTGGTGGGTAGGAGAAAGACAGGGAGAAAATTTGTGACTCAAAATCTTGTGGAAATGAATGATATAAACTAAAAATAAACACAAAAGTTAATTTATAAATAAAAAAAAAGATTTTTGTACAAACAGATCCTTATCCCTCTTCAAACACTCGTTTTGTATGGCCATTTACTACTGTGTATTATATACCTAATCTATTCCACTGATCTATCACTCTATTTCTTAGCCAGTGCCAGATTGTTTTTAGGATTATCCCTTTGTAATATAGTTTGAAATTTGCAACTGACAGGTCAGTTTCCTTCTTTTTTTCCTTGAATCCCTTGATATTATCTACCTTTTATTTTTCTAGATGAATTTTCGAAAATGTGATACTTGCTGCCTGACAACTCCAAGGAAAATGCCAGGAACAGAACAGAGGTCTGTACACAGGGTTTTCAATCCAACCGAGGCTTTTGATACTCTCATTCATGATGGCTTATGGAAAATTATGTCAAACTTTGTTTGCTTGGAAAAGTTCACCAGTATTGTATATCAGTTTCATGACAGCATGCTTGCCTGGGTTCTAGATAATGGACAATGTTCTCACACTTTCCCAGTCACCAATGGAATGAAGAAAGGCTCTGTGCTTGCTCTCATGCTTTTTAGCATGGTGTTTTCAGCAATGTTGTCAGATGCCTTCAACAAGGGTGAATAAAACATTCAGGCTAGCTACCACTCTAATGGAAAATTATTTAACCTGAAAAGGATGTTAGCCAAGACTAAAGTGGAAGGAGAGTTGGTGCGTGATTTTTTTTGTTCACAGATGATTGTACACTCAATGCATTTCTGAAACTGAAATGCAACAAAATGTGGATCAATTTTCTGCTGCTTGTGATAATTTTGACCCAGCAAATAACACTAAGAAAACAAAAGTTCTCCACCAGCGAGCTTAACACCATTCATGCATAGAACCATTGATTAGAGCAAATGGAAAAATTTTGAATACAGTAGATAAATTCACTTACCTTATACTTTCCAGGGATGCACACATAGATGATGAGCTAACACATGCATTGCCAGAGCTATCTTAGTGTTTGAGAGGCTCCAAAGAAAAGTGTGAGAGAGAAGAGGTAGTAGACTGGCTACCAAACTGAAGGTCTACAGAGCTATTGTGATCACCTTATTGCTGTATGCCTGTGAAACCTGGACAGTCTGCCAGTGCCATGACAGTAAACTGAATCACTTACATTTGAATTGTCTTAGAAAGATTCTGAAGATTACCTGATAAGATAAGGTACCAGACAATGAGGTCTTTTTTCAAGCTGAACTGCCATGCATTCAAACTCTACTGCACAGAGTGTAACTTTGATGGGTTGACCACATTGTTAAAGTGATAAAAATATGTTCGCCTAAAAGCCTATTTTATGTAGAACTCACACAAGACAAGGGCTCAAATGGATGTCAGAAGAAGTGATACAAGGACACTCTCAAGATCTCTCTGAAGAATTTTGGAATCAATTCTGTGACATGACAGATGCTGGCAAAGGAGTTCCCAGCATAGTGTGCATACATCAAAGAAGTCGCTGTGCTCTATGAGTGAAGCAGATTTGTAGTAGCTCAGAAGAAACATGAGATATGCACAGTTAGGAACATCTTCACTCCAGATATCCTCATCGACTATTTGTGTCTGACCTGTGGTAGAGCGTTCTGAGCTCAGATTGGTCTGATCAGCCTTAGTCAGATACATTGTATCTTGACTCCAGCATAGTGATGTCATTTTGGTCCTCTGAGAGAATGAAGGACAACTACCACTAGTATTCTCTTTCCATAATGTTCTTACATCAGTCTCATTTCTTTACACCAATTGTATCTCTACTACCCTTATAACTTTAACTCTTCTAGGCATTCTTGTTGGGGTTGTGGCTCATTTGCATTTTCCCTTTGATGCTTTGCTTGTGATTAATTTCTTTTTTTTCTTCTGAGTTTATTTCTTGGTCTTTCCAACTGCTATAGAAGTTTTTGGGGATGGGGTAAGGGTGGGGAGGAGGTTTGTTTTTTGTTTCTTTGTTTGTTTTATGGTCAAGTTCTTTTTTGTTTTTGTTTGCTCATTTTTCCCAGACTGTTTCTTGTTCTGTGCGCCAAGATAAAGTCAGAGACTATAGGAACAAAAGTACCAAACACTTTGGACACAAATAAAGACAGCTTTAAGCAGTTGAAGATAGTATTAATTGCTGATGGGTAGGCCAAGCCAATATAATAGAAATGACAAGTCTACCTAAGTTAATTTATTAATCCAGTGCCTACCAATCAAACTATCAAAGAATTAGTTTATAAAGCTAGGAAAAATATAGCAAAATTCATCTGGAAAAACAGAAGGTCAAAACTATGAAGGGAATCAATGAAAAAAAATGGGAAGGAAGGTGGCCTACCTGAACTAGATTTCAAACTATATTACAAAGTGGTAATCACCAAAATGATCTGGTCCCAGCTACAAAATACAGCAATGGTCCAGTGGAATAAACTAGGTACACATTATTTCTTGACTTTTACCTTTACTTCAGAGTAGTACTCTGCCAGCCTAAAGGTAGGGAAGCACTGTTTCAAACTTTGGACTTTTTCATGCTGTTGTTTTCAGAGTTAGTTCTAGACGTCTGTAAATTTCTGGTGCTTCCAAGTTGCAGTGACTGAGAAGATGAGTAGTTATTGCTCTCCTGGTCTGAACATTGGCCTTTACCCTGGAAAGGTCCTGGTTGCCCTATAGCCACAAATTCTAGCACTCTTCTTGGCCTGGTCCTGTGACCCAGAATAGTGTTTGGTAAATAAAGTTTCCTGTACCCAGTGCCAGCAAGAATCCGCTGTAATCTCTTTCTGACCAATCCTCCCCATCTTTGGGATGAATACACCTGAAGCTATTGCTGCCTCCAAGGTACACAGCTGCTGGTGCTGCAGCCTGGGTTCCAGGCCAGCCCCATCTCTGGTGACACAGACCTTTTCTGATGACCATCTAAGTTGTCTTGGCCTGGAAAAATATCTTATCTTGTCCTTTTGTCAGTTCTATCACTGCAATTTAATGGAAGCATTATTTTAAAGCTATTTGGAGAGGAAGGTTGGGAGAGTTTGACTGTATTCCTACCTCTAAGCCTTCATTTTGGATCTGCTCATTATATATAATCTTGACACAGATTAAGATAATTTTATCCTGCTTCATAGAGACAACATGGTCTGGTTGACCTTCGAACCACAAAGAACGAAGTTGGGTTATGCCTCTGACAAAGAGTTTCTGTGTGACCCTGGGCAAATCACTTAATTTTTGAGCACTATGGACAACTTTCAAAGAATGTAATTTGCATAAAAATTGTAGACTTGCATTTCAAGAAGGAGTTCCTTCATCTAGGAGTTACCTATGCTAATTAAATCACTGGTCTAGTCACTAGGCCACTTCAAATTATTTCCCATCTTTCTCCCCTTATTTTTTCTCTTTTTTCTTTTTTTAGGTAAATTTTGCTTTTAATATATGATCCTTTCCCCATCAATAAATTACAAAAATATATACATTATGAGGTGGTTATAATCTTTCCAACTAATGACCCGTATGTTTTCCCTTAAAAAATTAATTCATTTATTTATTGCTTTTATAAAAAGATATTTATTTGGAAGATAAAGTATAAACCCCAGACATCTCAGATGCTCACTCCTCTATACTACTTCAATCTCTGAATAAATTAGGTTCAAATTTAACACAGTTTCTACATGACATTGGTCCCACCAAGTTTATATCCAGATGTGGCATGACTACCAGGTGAATTCTGCTTTCAGCTACTATGGGGATGAGACTCGAAAGTCACTCCTTGCTCCTCAGGGCATTAATACTGGGCTAGCTGCAAAACCCAGCATGGACTCAGACTTCTAAAGGTTTACTCTTCTGATGTTTCAAAACTTGTGATCCTGGAGCCAACAGATTAAGCTTCATCCAAAATGGAAAACAAGAAGTAATAAGGTTGGAAATACTGAAGACCATTTTCACATAGCAATGGGATCAGCCTCACAGGGGAGATGACCCAAAACATTTCCCCTTAGATTCTAAGGCTTAGAAGATTCTCACTGGATTCCGTAAGAGATAGTTAAACCAAGAGAGAACAAGTGAAAGGAAAGATTTTGTTTTTTAACATTTATGGGGGGAAGGTGTTGGTTGTGCCCAGCTAAATATGGAGGTACCTAGATTCTGGGAGAAGACATTATGTGTTCCCCTCCTAAGCAAGGAGAATTAATTTCTTTCAACTGGAAATAATGGACTGAATGGACTGTTTAAAATCCCTGTCAGACAAAGATACTCTCATTCCTAGAGAGAGTAAAGATGAAAGGTCACATTCACCAACAATAGAGATACCACGAACTGACTGGGTAGTGTGAAAAGCTATTTTTCTATTCTTCCATCTTTTGTCTTATACCCCTGATATGACTGAGGGTTGTGTTTTGAGTTGTCTAATTTTTTTTCTTCCTTCTTGGTTCTAGGCATAGTTGATCAAATCCCCACTGAACTAGGAAACGTGAGCTATGGAGACTTTGGAGGGAGGATATGTAGATAGTCAATCAGCCTAACAAGGAAGTCCTGAGAAACCAGTTCCCATTACACATTCTTTCAAGAAATGCTTCATTCTTCCTGTTAACATAGAAAGTAGATTGTCTCCTTCAGACCTCTCACCTTCTTCCCTTCCTAATTTTGTGCATAAGTAACAATTACTTGGCATTTGAAAGATGGTCCTGTAGAAAAGGGGTTAGATTTGTTCTACTTGACTCATGAGAGAGGAAGGAATAACAGATACAACTGAAGAGAGATTTCAACTCAATAATTTACAGATTATGTATAAAAATATATTTGTGTATATATATATATATATATACATGTGTATGCATACATATACATAGACACACATATTATATGTGTGTATGTATGTATGTATGCATGCATGCATGTATGAATGTATGTATACAGAGCTATCCAAAAGTAAAATGTTTTCTTGGAAGGTAGTGAATTCCCTATTCCTAAAGGCCTTTAAGGAAAGATAATATGATCCCTGAGGTCCTTTTTAATTCTGAAATTCTGTACGAAGAGAAGAAAGAGAGAGAAAAACACAAAGAGAGACAAAGAGAGAGAGAGAAAGACAGAGAGAAAGACAGAGAGATTCTCTGGATATCCCTGAATATTTAGTTTTGCTCTACATAATTGTGGTCATAGGGTTCCTAACTTTCTGTCTGACTGTTGCTAACTCTCCTGCCCACCTTTTATAACTAATAGCCATTTCCTGTTTTGAATACTGAAGGCTCAATTTCTGGGGGTTCTTCTGTTTACATTTTTATTAATTAATTTTTAATTTATGAAATGAAAGAAGCCCTTCCATGATGTAAAAAAAAAAAAAAAGGATGGTTGCACAGGAAACTGCAAATCTATCATGTACAACTTGCTATTCCTTTTAAATATTTAATAAAATTATCAAGTACATTTCTTTCCCCCCTTTTTTTCAATTTCTAGGGGTTCTTGATCAAAGTCGTATCCATAGAGAACTTTTCTTCCCTTTTATGAGGCTTTCCCTAATCTATTTTAACTTGTTCAGCTGCATTTGCAATTTAACTTCTAGATTCCTGCCAAAGCCTGTCACAGAAACTACATAGCTTTCAACTACTTTTTCCCTCTTCCTTCATCTTCTCTCCCCTTCCAAGGGATCAGATTTCATACTTTTTTTTTTGAGAGAAAAACAAAGTTACCAGTAGATAACCATGACATGAAAGGAGAAAGGAATGGGGAAAGGGGAGAGGTCCACTAGGTCTTACCCCAGTAGATAAGACTCTGCCAATGAGATATCTTTCTGAACTGGAGTCTGGGGACCAAAAGATGTTTCATCCTTGAAGATTCCTTGTTCATATGCCTTGGGGTTGAAACTGACATCTGTGGTTCAGCTTATGGTGGGAATTTTGTTACAGGGGAACTGTATTCACATCTTCAACCTCATATAGCATTGAATAAAATGTTTCACAAAGAGTATTTTGATGGAAAAGTCATGGGTATTTTTTGCCTCTCTTTTTTTAAAAGTAGTGTACCAATATTAAACTTCAATGTAGCTGAAATATAAAAAAAAATGATAAAAAAATACAGCCAATATAGTCTGATTATTTTTGACAGAATATGTAATTCATAGCTAAAAGGAAATGCTATTAGACCAGTGGAGAGAGCACTAAACTTGAAAGCTAAATGCCTGGGTTCATATCTTGGCTCTTCCACTTAGTATTTTTGCGCACTAATTTAACAAAACTTCTCTTGCTCTCAGGCTTCTCATCTGTAAATTGAAGGCACTGGACAAGATGATCTCTAAGGTTACTTTGAACTCTAAAATCCTATGATGATTCTTGTAGATTATTTTATTTTATTGTAGAACATTATATTAAGTTTCATTATTATATTATGTCATGTCATGTTATATATTATACACGGAGATTGAATTTTAATTATATTATGTTGTAGATTATTATATTATTAATTATTTTGAGACAGAACATGGTATAGTCAATAGAGGATTAACCTTGTAATGAGGAAGACGTGGGCTCAAATTCTGTCTCTAAGAAATACGTTCTGCATAACCATGGGCAAATTACTTAACCTCTGAGTGGTCGAGACAAGTTAGATATGGGTTACTGATCTTTATTAGTTTAGGCAATTTCCCCATCATAATGATGCTATACCATTGTAATCAAAGGTCAAGATCAAGAAGACAAGTTATTTTAAATGATGCAATTAAAATAACCTAAAATATGCATATTCATTTTATACACTTGTACACATCTCTCTGTCTGTCTGTCTTTCTGTCTCTATATGTATATATGTATATGTATAATTTTCAGAATTTCACCGTGGGAAGCAGTCGTAAATAGGTGGCAAGTGGCCTCTTAAGAAAAAACATCCTAATTTACTTCACTTTGAATTAGTTATATATACTGTGTAGGTAAAATTTAAGGATTTCTCTCATGGTCATCACTGTGTATGATTATTAAATTGAAATATAGATTCAAGTAAATTAAACTGCAGCAAAGAAATATTTATAGACATTTTTGATATTTTAATTTCTCCCTGTATTCAAAGTTTGTGGTTGTGTATTTCAACCAATCAATCAATCAATATTTACTAAGTGCCTACTATGTTCCAGATACTGTTCTAAGACCTGGGGCTACAAAAAAAAGAAAAAAAGAAAAAAAGAAAAAAGAAAAAGAAAAAGAAACAAACCAAAAAAAAAAAAAGAGACAAAAGACACTCCTTGCCCTAATGGTGTTTACAATCTAGTGGGCATTTTCTTATTATAAACATATATGGGGGAAAAATTACGAGGTAATGTGGTTTCATTGTTTAAACAAAACAAGCAAAAAGAAAGAAAAGAAAAGAAGAAGAAAATAAAACAGCATGGGAGAGGGAGATGGAACCCAGATGGCAAACCAAAACCATTTGACCCTTGGACTCTGAGCAGTGACTGCTATTTGAATCACTCTGACCTCCAGTTGGAAATGCAGTCCTGAATCTTTTCATTGTTGAGCTGAAAGAATAAATCTTCAGTTCTCATTGTACTTCAGGTGGCTTAGTCATGATAATAATACTCATAAAAACAGAAGTAAGGATGAAAGAAAAACATCTAAGAAAATAAACAAAGCATGCATTTCTGGCCCCATGGAGCAATTCTGCTTTGCTCAGCTGCCAACTGAGAATTGCAAAACCAATTTGGCATCCTGCAGGATGAAGGGGAAGTGATGCAGAAAGAAAAAGAGCACCTTCATCTCCAGTGATACTGGATTTGTTTGCAGTCTATTCTGTGGCAGGCTGTCCTTGGTGGGAAAACATGGGAGGATTTCAGGCTGACCAGAGTGAGTGGTGATATTCATAATTCCCTCCCAGACCTATATGTACCAATCAATCAACAAGAATTTATTCCTATGGCGTGCTTACTGTGTGTAGATTTCATCTATGATGACATCAGGCAAGTACAGAAAATATAAAATATCATGAAAGGTAAAGATTCTCCCCTACTCTTAAGATTTTTGACATCTGCTGGCTCAGTTCACATTCTGGATGTTATTATGAATTGGGCATATGGTATCTTCATAAAATGTGAAAGGGAATCATATAGAAAACGGAAGTATGAAACCATTTCTCATATCTAGCAGATGCTGTTAAAAATGACAGCAATGCCTTTTCAGAGGCAGTGTTACATATATTGGGTAAGAGCTTCATGTCCTTACAAAGCACCTAAGAACTCTTACCTCCCTCTCAAAACTATTAAAAGTCATAAGAGAATTTTGGATACTTTCCACTATGGGTTATTTTTATTCTAACTAAAATGTATCTAGCCCAACAGGGACAAGTTCAACTGAACTAGCAATATTCGAGGCTATGTTGCTGAATCCTTGTCACTTAGTATCAAGGAAAGAATGAGTGGCGGCCTGTTATAAGGGCATAGTAGATAGCAGACATAGAATCTGAGAGACCTGGATTCAAATACTACTATTGACCCTAGCCTGGTGATCATTAGCATGGATACAATCTCTCTCAGCCTCAGTTTTTGTATATGTAAAATGGGGACAGGAATACAATACTTACCTCCTAGGGGTGTGGTAGAGCTCAAATGAGACAATGTATGGATTCACTAAAAAGGTGATAGAAAGGTTAGGTATTACTAAAGTACAAAATTATTTTATTGCTACCTTAGTCCTTTCAGTTTCCTGAGAAATAACAGCAACGTGTGAAAGGGAATATGGATGGATATAGCATTTGCTCAACTGTTCATAGTATTTTTGAATGTTCTGAATAAGTTCGAATGGAGTTTCTGTTAATACTGAGTTTGATTGATTTAAGGATCAATTAATCTCAATATTGTATAAGCTATTGGAAAAATAGGTAAAGAAATAATCCTACCAAATTATTTCTGTATCATAAATATGGTCTTTAATGAATATCGATGTAAAATTCTTAAATGAAATACAAGCAAGGAGATTGCAATGTTATATCACAAGGATCAAATAATATGACCAGGTGGGATTTATACCAGGAATTCAGGGCTGGTTCAATATTAGGAAAACTATCAGCATAATTGACCCTATGAATATCAAAACTCACAAAAATCATATGATTATGTCAATAGATGCAGAAAAAAGCCTTTAACTAATTACAATACCCATTCTCATTAAAAATACCAGGAAGCATAGGAATCACTGAAGTCTTTCTTAAAATGATTCACAGTATATATCTAAATCCAAGAGCATGCATTGTCTGTAATAGGGATGAATTTGAAGCCTTTCCAATAAGATCATGAATGAAGTAAGGATGACCATTATCACCACTATTACTCGATATCATACTAGAAATGCTAGTACAATAATGACAAGAAAAAGAAATCAAAGGAATAAAAATATGTAATATTGTAAATAAAACTATTGCTTGGCAGTTGATATGCTGATCTACTTAAAGAACATTAGAGAATCAACTAACAAAAAACTGGTTGAAACAATTAACATCAGCAAAGTTGTAAGATATAAAATAAGCCCATATAAATCATAAACAATTCTATATAGTACCATCAACATGCAGCAGAAATAGAAAGAGAAATTTTATTTTAAAATAACAGAAAATTGTAGAAAATATGAAATACTTGGGAGTCTATAGAAAAACCCAAGGATTATAAGAATGAATCATAAAACACTTTTCATATAAGTAAGAGCAATCTAAACAGTTGGAGAAATATTAATTCCTTGGGGCTAAGCTGAGAAAATAAAATAAAAATAATAATTCTATCTAATTTAACTTACTTATTCAATATCATACAAATTGATTTTCTATGAAATTTTATAGGGCCAGAAAAATAGTAACAAAATTCATCTAAAAAGGAAAATGTAGAAAATATCAAGAAAATCAATGAGAAAAAAAAATGTTAAGAAAGGTGATCTAGCAGTTCCAGATTTCAAAGTATGTTTCAAACCAATAGCAATCAGTACAATCTGGTACTGACTAAGAAATAGAGTGGTGGATCAGTGGAATAGATTAGCTATTGTAATACACAGTAGTAAATGACCATAGTAATCTAGTGTTTGATAAACTCAAAGTTCCCAATTTTGGGGATAAGATCTCAATATTTGACAAAAACTGATGGGTAGACTAGAAAGTGGTTTAGTAGAAACTACATATAGAACAAAATCTCACACCTTATAGCAAGATAAGGTCAAAATTGAGAAATGATTTAGATGTAAGGGATGATAATCATAAGTCAATTAAGGGAGGATCAAAAACTACCTGCAAGATCTATGGATAAGTGAAGAGTTTATAACCAAGCAAGAGCTAGAGAGGATTGC
>JAQQSU010013182.1:0-11728 GCA_028627135.1 Pseudochirops cupreus | reverse complement strand
TACATTAAGGGACTGAAGGGCCTGGAATATGATATTCTGGAGATCAAGGGAGCTAAGATTAAAACGAAGCATCACCTCCCTAGCAAAATTGAGTATAGTGTTCCAGGGGAAAATATAGTCATTCAGTGAGGTGGAGGACTTTCAAACATTCTTGCTGAAAAAACCAGAACTGAAAAGAAAGTTTGACACTCAAATAGAAGAAGGAAGAGAAGGTAAACATGGAAAAGAAATCATAAGCAACTTATCAAAGTTGAATTATTTACATGCCAACATGGAAAAGTGATAATTGTAACTTATGAAACTTTTTTCAGTATGTGGATAGGTGAAGGGAATACAAATGTATATATACATATACATACGCATGTGTCTATATAGGAGGGTTTATGTATGCACACAAACACATATCTGAGTATGTGTATATAAGAGTACATAGAGGGCACAAGATCAATTGAATAGGAAGGGACAATACTGTAAAAGGCAAAATTCTGAGATGGGAGAAGATTAGAATGAGAGGAGTCAGGGAGAGACAGAATGGGGTTAATCATCTCATGGAAGAGGCAAAGGATAATTCTTACAATGGAGGGGAAGAACAGGAAGGCAAAAGGGAAAGGGTCATCCTTACTCTCATTGAACTTGGCTTAGGGAAGGAATGACATAAACTCTAAACTGGGTACCTTGCCACACAGGAGAGTAGGGGCGATGGGGAGGAGAGGTGGGATGAGAGGTGGGATGATGGAGGGGAGGGGAGGGTTCGGAGAAGGGTTGTTGTAAGTACACACTTCTGGGATAGGGACAGGGACAGGGTAGAGAATAGAACAAGAGGGGGGATGGTATAGGAAGGAGGGACATATAATCAGTCCCTCACAATATGCTCACTGTGGAGAGGTTCTGTGTAATTACACATGTACAGCCTGTATTTAATTGCTTGTCATTCCAGTAGGGGTGGGTGATGAGGGAGGAAGGGAAAGAATCTAGAATTTAAAGTTCTGTTAAATATATATATAATATATATGCATATATATGTATATATATATATGTATATATATTATTATTATTATTATTATTATTAACTACATCCAACTGGGAATTAAGATACACAAGCATTATGGTAGGGAGATCCTTCCTGTACTTTCAAAAAGTCAGAGGGGTGAGGGGGAAGACATAGGAGAGAGCGGATTGGGGGAGGGGTTATACAGTGGGATGGCTGTTTTGAGGTGTTGGGTAGGGGAAAGATGGGGAGAAAATTTGTAACTCAAAATCTTGTGGAAATGAATGATGTATACAAGATAAATAAAGTAATAAAAAAATAAGAATTTAAAAAAGTGTAATTCTGATATGGGAGAGGAATAGAATGGCTTAGGGAAGGAATGACATAAACTCTAAACTTGCCACACAGGAAAGTAGGGGGGATAGGGATGAGAGGTGGGATGATGGAGGAGAGGGCAAGTTGGGGGGAGGGTTGCTGGAAGCACACACTTGTATAAAGGGACAGGGGCAGGGTAGAAAATATAAGAAGGGGGGCAGGATAGGAAGGAGGGACATATAATCAATCTCCCACACTATGTCCATTGTAGAGATGTTCTGCGTAACTACACATGTATAGGCTGTATTGAACAGCTTGTCTTTCTGGTGGGGGTTGGTGATGAGGAAGGAAAGGAAAGAATCTAGAATTTAAAGTTCTATAATCAAATGTTAAAATATATTATTATTATTATTATTATTATTATTATTATCATCATTTACATGCAACTGGGAATTAAGATATACAGGCACTGGGATAGGAAGATCCATCTTGCCCTACCAGAAAGTTAGAGGGGCAATGGGGGAGGACATAGGAGAGATCAGATTGGGGGAGTGGTTATACAGTGGGCTGGCTGTTTTGGGTGGGGGAAAGATGGGGAGAAAATTTGTAATTCAAAATCTCATGGAAATGAATGATGTAAACAAGAAAATAAATAAATAAATTTTTAAAAGAAAGAAAAAAATCTGTTGAATTAATAAATAAAACTAAGAGCTGGTATTATGAAAAAAACAATAAAATTGATAGACTTTCAGCCAATATGACAAAAAAAAAGAAAGAAGAAAACAAAATTACGAATATCAAAAATGAAAAATGTGAATCTACCTCCAATGTGGAGGAAACTAAAAAAAAAATTATTAGGAATTATTTTGCCCAATTGAATGCACATAAATTTGACAGTCTTAGTGAAATGGATGAATGAATATTTACAAGAATACGAGTTGCCCAGATTACCTGAAGAGGTAGTAACTACTAAAATAACCCCATCTCAGAAAAAAGAAATTGAATAAGCCCTCAAGGAACTCCCTAGGAAAAATCTCCAGGGCCAGATGGCTTTACTAGTGAATTCTATCAAACATTTAAAGAACAATTGACTCCACTACTTTACAAAGTATTTGGGAAACTGAAGAACAAGGAGTCCTACCAAATTCTTTTTATGACACAAATATGGTATTGATACCTAAATCAGGAAGAGACAAAAGAGAGAAAGAAAATTATATACCAATTTCCATTATGAATAAAGATGCAAAAATTCTGAATAAAATATTAGCAAAAAGACTACAGCAAATCCTCGTGAGAATAATACCCTTTGATTGTGTAGGATTTATTCCAGGAGTGCAAGCGTGGTTCAATATGAGGAAAACTATCAGTATAATTGATCACAACAACAACAAAACTAGCAGAAACCATACGATTACCTCAATAGATGGAGAAAAGGCTTTTGACAAAATACAACACTCATTCCTATTAAAAACACTAGAAAGTATAGGAATAAATGGAGTCTTCCTTAAATAATAAGTAGCATCTATCTAAAACCATCAGCAAGTATTATATGTAATGGGGATAAGCTAGAAGCATTTCCAATAATTTCAGGGGTGAAACTATCACAACTATCAGGTCCACTATCACCCTTCTTATTCAATTTGGTACTAGAAATGTTAGCGGTAGCAGTAAAAGAAGAAAAAGAAATTGAAAAAATCAAATTAAGCAAAGAAGAGACTAAGCTATCACTCTTTGCAGATGATAATGATGATATACTTAGAGAATCCTAGAGAATCAAGTAAAAAACTACTTGAGATAATAAACAAATTTGGCAAAGTTGCAGGATATAAAATAAACCCACAGAAATCCTCAGCATTCCTATATATCTCTAATAAAATCCAACACCAAAAGATACAAAGACAAATTCCATTTAAAGTTACTGTAGACATTGTAATATATTTGGGAATCTACCTGCCAAAATGAACCAAGGACTTTTATGAACACAGTTACAAACACTTTTCACACAAATAAAGTCAGGTCTATCTAACTGGAAAAACACTATTGCTCATGGCTGGGTAGAGCTAATATAATAAAAATGAAAATCTTACATAAATTAAGTTTAGTGACATACCTATCAATCTACCAAAAACTTCCTTTGTAGAGCTAGAAAAAATAGTAGCAAAATTCATTTGGAACAACAAAAAGTCCAGAATATCAAGGCAATTAATGAAAAAAAAATGCTAGGGAAGGTGGCCTAGCCATACCAGATTTTAATCTGTATTATAAAGCAGCAGTCATCAAAACTACTTGGTATTGGCTGAGGAATAAAGTAGTGGATCAGTGGAATAGATTGGGTACAAGAGATTCAGCCACCAATGACTATAGTAATCCACTGTTTGATAAACCCAAAGACCCCAGTTTGGGGGATAAGAATTCACTATTTGACAAAAATTGCTGGGAATAATAGAATATAGTATGGTAGCAATTGGGCATAGACCAATATCTAACACCAAAATAAAGTCGAAATGGGTACTTGATCTAGGTATAAGGGTTGATACTATAAGCAATCTCGGAGAGCAAGTGATAGTTTACCTCTCAGATTTATGAAGAGGGGAAGACCTCATGATGAAACAAGCATTAGAGAGCATTATAAATCGCAAAAAGGATAATTTTTATTATATTAAATTGAAAAGCTTCTGTATAAACAAAGCCAATGTTACCAAGATTAAAAGGGAAGTGGAAAATTGGGAAAGAATTTTTACAACCAGTGTCTCTGATAAAGGCCTCATTTTAAAATATACAAAAAAATTGTGTCAAATCTATAAGAATACAAGCCACTCCCCAATTGATAAAGGGTCAAAGGATATGAACAGGCAGTTTTCAGAGAATTAAAGATATCTATAAGCATATGAAAAAATGTTCTGGTGAGGCCACAGGTAGGGAAAGGGGACAGGGGCGGGGGTTGGGGCGAGGGGTGGGGTGTTCTTCCTGAGCCCCTCCCCTTTACCTCCTTGTCCCTGTGCTGATATTAGGCCCTGTGCTGGCCTGGGTTGGTTATGGAAGATGAGCCAAGTGCAGAGGGAGAGGGGCTTGCTGACCCTTGACCCCTGGTGCCTTGTAGTGACCATCATCAGTGGTCTCCTAATGCTCCTGCTCTTACTGTCTGAACTGCAGTATTGCCTTAAGGCCAAGGTTCATCCTGAACTCTATGTTGACAAGTCCCTGGGCGACAAACTGAAGATCAACATTGATATTTTCTTCCCACATATGTCTTGTGCCTATCTGAGTATTGATGCCATGATTGTGGCTGGGAAACAGCAGTTAGATGTGGAACACAACGTATGCAAACAGCGTTTGGACAAGGATGGCCACCCTGTAACCACAGAAGCAGAGCGTCATGAGCTGGGGAAAGAGGAGGAAAAGGTGTTTGACCCCAGCTCCTTGGATCCTGAGTGCTGTGAAAGCTGCTATGTTGCCAAGTCTGAGGATGACAAGTGCTGTAATACATGTGAAGATATTTGGGAAGCATACCAACAGAGAGGCTGGGCCTTCAAGAACCCAGACACCATTTAGCAGTGTCGACATGAAGGCTTCAGCCAAAAGATGCAAGAAGAGAAGAATGAAGGCTGTCAGGTGTATGGCTTCCTAGAAGTCAACAAAGTGGCCAGAGACTTTCACTTTGCTCCTGGGAAGAGTTTCCAGCAGTCACATGTGCAGGTTCATGAACTGCAGAACTTTGGACTAGACAATATCAACATGACTCACTACATATGACATCTGTCATTTGGGGAAGATTATCCAGGAACTGTGAACCCACTGAATAATACCACCATCACTGCCCCCCAAGCCTCTGTGATCTTCTAGTATTTTGTGAAGGTGTTTCCCACTATATACATGAAAGTCAATGGAGAGGTGCTGAGGACAAATCAGTTCTCTGTGACAAAACATGAGAAAGTTGCCAATGGGCTGAGTGAGGACCAGGGGCTTCCTGGAGTTTTTGTGCTTTATGAACTCTCACCCATGATGGTCAAATTGACAGAGAAGCACAGGTCCTTCACCCATTTCCTCACTGGTGTCTGTGCCATCATTGGAGGCATGTTCATAGTTACTGGACTCATCGACTCTCTGATCTACCACTCTGCTCGAGCCATCCAGAAGAAAATTGAATTAGGGAAGACAACAGAGTCACAGGAACTGCATGACCCTAGCCCTGACTTACTCGGGGCCATCTGACTTCCTAATGGTGGCCCAGGCCCTACACCTCATGAATGCTGTCCTCAGACTATAAGACTTGTTCTATCCTCCTGCTCCTGCCCTTGCAAAAGTTGGTAAAATTGTGTGTTGTGATGGTAAAAAAAAAAAATGTTCCAAATCACTAGTGATTAGAGAAATGCAAATCAAAACAACTTTGGGGTACCACATCTCACTGGGCAGATTGGCTAAGATGACAAAACAGCAAAATGATAAATGCTGGAAAGAATGTGGAAAAATTGGAGCAGCTGTGAACTGATCCAGCCATTCTGGAGAGCAATCTGGAACTATGCCCCAAGGGCTATAAATAAGTGTATACCCTTTGACCCAGCAATACCACTTCTAGGGTTATATCCCAAAGAGATCAGAGAAGTGGGAAGATGACCCATATATACAAAAATATTTATAGTGGCTCTTTTTGTGGTGGCAAAATATTGTAAAAGAAGGGGATGCCCATCAATTGGGGAATAGCTGAACAAGTTGTGGTATATGAATGTAATGGAATACTATTGTGCTAAAAAAAAATGAGGAGCAGACAGACTTCATCATAACCTATAGAGACTTACATAAACTGATGCTGAGTGAGAAGAGCAGAACCAGGAGAAATATATACATAATCACAGACACAACAAATGTTTGATGACTAACCTCAATAGATTGGGTTCCTCTCAGCAATATAAGATTATAAGACAATTCCAAAAGACTCATGATTGAAAGAGATATCCACATCCAGAGAAAGAGATGCAGAGTCTGAATGCAGATTGAAACAAACTACTTGCTCTGTTTCTTTTGTTGTTTTGTTTTGTTTCCTCTTTCCCACTGATCATTCCATCAGTTACAATCCTTCTTTACAACCTAATGATTAATGGGAAGATATTTGTAGATACTGTATCCAAATGGACTGTGGAATTGAATGTTGTAAACTAAAAGTAAATAAACCAATTTAATTTAAAAAAATAATAAAGTAACACTTTGACAGTCTCATTGACATTACATGAAGTCTGTTGATTCAGGAATTCAGGAAGTATTATGATTTTATTTTGTCATGACCTAATCATGAACATTTTACAACTCCAAGTTATTTAGGTCTTTGTTTCCTTAAGGTTGCTTTTTAGTTGTTTTATGTGAGTATTCTGTGTGTTTAGGTAGGTCAATTCCAATATATTTTTATATGTTTTAAAGTTATTTGGGATGATTTTTTTTCATTTTAAAATATCTTCCTTTTGTTTGTTTATAATACACAGAGTACTTTGCAAAAGTACTTACAGATTTAATTTGTACATATTACTGGTTTACTGAAGCAATTAATCATCTCAATTAATTTCTTCACTGACTCTCCAGGGTTTCTAAATAAGGCAAATCGTCTGCAAATAGGGATAATTTTGTCTACTCTTAGCAAATATTAATTTTTTCCCCTATTTTATTTCTATAGTTAGAATTTTAAGTACTATGTCAAATAGTGATAAAAAAAGCAAGCATACTTGTTTATTCATGAACTTATAAGGAATTCTTATAACATGGCTCAATAACAATGTGAGATCTAAGGTTTAGATAAGGTATCTCATATCATACCTATATTATATTTCAGATCATATCAGATCATTATCGTCCTTACATGCATATGCATTTTAGATTCTTTTCTAATATGATGCAATGCTACATTTTGTCATGTGTTGCTTTTCCCTAGGGGTCAAAAACTCTGACTTTTACAAACATTTGTATTCCCAATGTAGCACAGTGCTTAGCACCCATGAGTGATTCACAAATAATTTTTGATTCATATGTTTCATATTGTTTCTCATATGATTAATTATGTTAATTATTTCCCTAAAGTATAATCATTCCATAGTTTCAGCAAAACCCCAACTTAGTTATCATAAATCTTTTATTTCACATATAGTTCAATGTATTGGCTAATATTTTATTAAATATTTACACCAAGTTCATGTGTGCTTTTTGTGGTTTAGTAATTTTTCAGTCATATCCAACTCTTCATGACACCATTTTTTTTTGCAAAGATATTGAACTGGTCTTCCATTTCCTTCTCCAACTAATTTTACAGATGAGGAAACTGAGGCAAATTTGGTTAAGGGACTTGCCCAGGATCACATATCTAGTAAGTGTCTGAGGACTGATTTGGAAATTGAGTCTTCCTGACTTTAGACCTAGCACTCTAATCTACTGAGTCACCATTACTGTTAATGATGTATAACATTATCTCTCTCCTCTATTCTTACCTGCTTTGAATATCAGAACCAAATATGTTTCATATCATTGAGTATGAGTTATGATGTATAGGAAAATTAAAGGTTTGGATGTCAAAGGAGGGAAGGTCATTAATTGCTCTTTTTTTTTTTTTTTGAATGCTTGATAGAATTCACCTGTAAATCTAACTCAACCATGTAATTTTTCTTGGTTTCTCTCTCTGAAGTTAAGTTGTTAAAGATGACCATTTCTTGCTTTTTAAAAATTTTACATTGTTGATATTAACTTTCTCAAATTCTCAGTTTCATTGGCATAGCAGAGAATTTTGTTAAATAATTTCAAATTAGATGTTTGATTTCTTTAATTTTGAGTATTCACTGTTATATTTTTTTTTAGTGATTTTGTGTTTTCTTTCTTTTTATACAAATAAGTTTTGAGCAAGATTTTTCAGAAACGGAGTTCCTATTTCATCTAATAACCTGTTAATTTTCAATTGCTTTGTTATCTTTTGATTTGAAAATCTCTCAATTTCTGCTGATTTTGAGGTAAATTTTTTGACTTAGTAGTTATTTTAAATTGACTTTTCAATTTATTTATTGTCTTTTTCTATTTAATTACTGTATACTTTCAAAGATGTAAATTTTCATAGGAAGTTAGCTTCTGTCATATATTTCAAAATGTGGTTTCATATTTATCACTCTTGCTAGAGTAAATACTTCTCATTCCTTTCAGCTACTCTTTGACCCACTCATTATTTTGTGCCTAGTTATTTAGCCTCACGTCATATTTTAATTGTTTTATCATTTCTTTTATCATTTCTTTCCTTGATTATTTTGTTGCAATATTTTCTAAATAGGATATGGTTAATATTTCTGCCTTTCTGAATTTGTCTGCAATTTTCTTCAGCCATAACATGTGATTAATTTTGTGATGGTAATATATGATTATGAACGTTTTAATATTTATTTATTTTTTAAATTTTTTTATGTTTTAATATTTATATATAAGATTCACTTTAGGGCTAACATATTTTGTCCCATAAAACTCTTTTCACAAGTAGAACTTGCTCTTCATTTTCTTTTGGATTTATCTAGATCTGAAAAAGACATATAAAATTATCAATAATTGTTTTGCTATTAATATATTTTTTGTTTATAATTTACTTAGTGTTTTTTACTCATAGGTTACATGAACAACAAGATAGGAGACTAGACTTTTTTTTTTCTGATCCCAACAACCTCCCAAACTACTTGAAAAAGAAAAGAACATAAATTTTGCACCAAAGATAGAACAACAACTTCAGCAATGCTCATGGTCTAGTATAGTCTGAATCCAAAAGAAGAAAAAACAACATGAATTAATACTTACTGACCTTGAATTTATTCTATATCCCTCCCCCACATCCTAAGCTGAACTAGCAGACTAAAGGACAGGATGCAGGCTTATAACAAAATCTACTCCAGATTTGTCCACCTACTACCTTATTCCAGTGCCATAGAGGCTCAGGCTCTAGGCTGCAGAAATTTGCCACAGCACTACAGGAGCAAAAGGCACCTGGTAGACACAGTCCTGTAGTACCAGAATTGCACGGCTCTGCACTTTTAAACTCAGGAAGACAAAACTGTAACTCCAGCACGGCCTAGAACCTGCGCAGGTGATCCTATAGCAATATCATTGCAAAGTTCCAAACTGACAGAGACTATCCAAAGATCCAAAAGAGAGCAGGAAAGAACACTAAAATAGGCCACTGTATGTGTGTGTGTGTGTGTGTGTGTGTGTGGCTGGGGGGTGGGATGGGGGAGGTATGTCACACTCCACCAAACCTAAGGGAAAGAGCACAGTATCCAGCTGGGGCAAATTCTGATCACACAAAAGTCAGTTTGGGCATAGACCTAGCCTGGCAAATCATGAATAGCTCAGTATGAGAGAAAGGTGAAATGCTTTTAGAGGAAATCCCCAAGGAAATCGAGACCAGAGAGGAAGGGGTCAGAAAGTCAGTAATAAGGAATATAAGTAGGAAAAAAAACCCTGAAATTATCAACTTTTTAATTAAGAAGGTCACTCAAAGACCTTAAAGAGAAAATATATAAATCAACAGAAAAAAAGTAAGAGAAGGAAATATCCATAAATGAATTCAGGCATCTAGGAAAAAATATTGCAAAACGAAGCAAAATGACTAATACTTGATTAGTCAGAGAACCCTCTGGAATGTAAGGAGAACATGAAAACTTAACACCATGTTCCTGAGTGCTTCAAAGGAGAAATGAAAACTATGAGATTATAGTTTGTGGTCTGGACAAAAAAAAAAGGGCAAAAACCTGTGAAGGAATAGAAATCTGTGATAAATCTCACTGCAAAAAGAAAATGGAGAATGGGGAAACTCAGAATGTAGATACATAGAAGTAAAGAGAAAAATGAAGAACAATAACAAAAAATATATTCACTATGTAAACAAAACCTCTTGCTCTTGAAGACAAGATGCATAGAAACAATCTAAGGATCATTATTTCCCAGAAGAACATGAAAGGATAAAAAAAATGATTATCATAATTTAATAATTACTAGAAGAGAACTGTCATGAGCCTCTGAATCCAGAAAATGAAAACCCATCCAAAAGAATAAGCAAATTTCCTCCAGAAGAAAATTCAATGGGGTCACCTCCAAGACGTATCATGATTAAATTTAGCAATTCAATTCAGAAGCAACAAGTTCTGCAAACAATCAGGAAAAAGACTTTGAAATACAAAGGAAAGGACATTTTAAAAATGCAGGACTATTCTGCAACCACCAGAAAAAAGGAGGAGGTAATGGAACAACATGTTCTGAAGAGCAATGGAGCTCTGGTTGAAGCCCAGGGTGTCTTATTCTTTAAATCTGAGCTTAGTCATAAATTTTAAAAGGATGTTCAATAATAAGAGTTTGGAACATTTTAGAAAAAAAACTACAACTAAAGAGATTGCTGCTCAAATATCACAAATAAAAAAATTACAAGAAGGAATAAACATAACAGACAAATACAGCAACAGCAATAGAGCAACAACAGGGAGACAATAAGAAATTCCTTTCTAAATGTGTACAATGAAACAAAGAATGAAGGTGGAAATCTGGTAGAGGTAGCACTGAAGAGATGAATATGGAGCATTATGAACAAAATTACATTATAACATGGAAAGATAAATAAAAAGGGGGAGAGGAAAGGGAGAATATGGAGAAGTGTGTGAGATGCCAAGTTCATACCAAGCTAGTAGTGATGAGAAAGTAAACTCTGTGGTGGTCTCAGAGAAGAAAAAGCCCACTGGATTGTGAATGAAAAGGGTTGGAAGCATAGAAAAAGGTAAAAAGAAGAAGATCTTACTTTGGTGGTGGTGGGTGGTATCTATTAATGGAGATGGAGACCTTACACTGTGTGTGTACTGGAGGGTTTGGTGCTTGAAAAATCTATTTGTTCTACATTGGGAGAAGGAAGTTAGAATCCCTGAGGTCAACTGGAACTTGGGAGAATGGGAGAATATGGACCCAGGGAGGAGATTTTAAGGCAAATATGGAAATAAGGTAACTAGGGGAGATCTAGGTAAATGGTGGGCTGTACAATTAGTGATGTTATGAGGCAAGAGCCCTACCATGGGAGAGTGTTCTCTCTGACACCTACAATAATTGACATTTTTGAGAATGAAACACAAGCAAAAGAAGGAACATATTGGGTAAGTCCTACAAAGCTGTGGCAGAAAGTACTGAGAGAAGAGAGCCTAGAATGGATTCTTGGTATCTTAAATTGCATTAGAATATAGAGTAAAGAGAATCTAGTTAACTATAGGGGTCATGAATCAGAAAATGAAGTTCTAGAACAGATAGAGAGGATGGATCTTGATGAGAATGAAATAAATCTTTTCTTGAAAAGGAAGTAAAAATGAAATTTTAAAAAATCCCCTGATTTACAAGATTAGTTGAAGGAGAGCAGTGGCATGGGGAATCTACTTGGCAAACTGAAAA
>JAQQSU010013181.1:0-11728 GCA_028627135.1 Pseudochirops cupreus | reverse complement strand
ATGAGATTTCCCACATGTCCAGACATTAGGGACACCCTGTAGAAAAAGGCAACTCTCTAACAAAACACTTCTAATATAAGTTACTTCTCCCTCTTTTCCAAAAATGTTTCCCCTTTATTTGCCTTCTTAGTTCCAATAAATACACCAAACCAAGCAAATACCATATTTAAAAAATGAATTTTAAAGCAACTACAATTAAACAGACTTTGCTATTGCCAGAACTAAAGACTTCAGACTTCTATGAGGGAGCTTAAACAGAAAAAAGAAATATACTTCGGGATCTTTAATCCTGAGGGGTTTCAGTAATGCAGTTTCTGTTCCCAAACTACTCAATCTTGATAGGTCTGTCAGTTCTCTATCACATCATCCTAGCTGCTTCCTTTTTGGCACCTGCTTCTAACCAAGCTGCTGTTCTTCCAGTACCATTGAGCTCATAGATTCCCCCTTCTCCAGCTTAATTTATTCTATGCATCTCTACAGGAGCTGGATTTCTCTTTAAGTCTCTCCCTTGGACTCACTGAATTGACTTTTAAGGATCACCTAGAGGTGTGGTTTACCTTCTTCCCCCTATGGCATTGCTTCTCTTCTGATTGGATCAAGGGACTAATCTGTACTTTATAAAGGGAGCACCTGGTGTGACAGCATTTTTACAATTAGTTTAACACCACATGATCTGGCCCCTTTTCTTATGATTAAGTCTGTGAAAGATGAACTTCCCTATGGAACTAAGCTTCCTTTTTGCCAAAGGTTAAACTTCCCTCAATCTCAGCCCCTACCACCTCTTCTATGGTCATACTTTTATCTTATGTTCATCTTCAGCCTTTAACTTTATACTCAATGCTTTTCTTTAGTCTATAAAAGTGCTCAGGTCTACCTTATCCCCAAAGCAAAATAAAACAAAAGTTTAATAGATTCATGGATTGTTAGAGCACAGAGTTACCAGAGAGGCAAGGAAGGCTAGAGGACCTAAGGGCTAAGGTAGGGTAGATGAACAAGATCTGTACCTAGAATTAAGATCACATGCTTTCAAATCTCACCTTTAACCCTTTGCCTGCTCTATCACCATGTGAAAACCACTTATCCTCTTTGAATCTCATTTTTATTACTGTAAAAGGGACATTATTATTACTATAATACTTAGCTCATAGAACTATAGAGCATATAAAATAAGAAACTGTATGTAGACTTCACAGTAAAAGTGCTATATGGAGGCAAGTTATTATTATTTACAGCAACATTCTCATTCTAGCAATGAAAAAAACAATAAGCCCAGAGAAGTAAAAATGACTTGGCTAAGGTCACAGTCACATAAGGGGAGATTCACATCATGACTACTTGCCCTTTAAGCTATTGTCTTAACTCTTTCCTCTTCACTGACAACTTTCTTTAAAAAAAAAAAAGTAACCTGTACTAGCTGTTTCCACCTACTTACTTCTCAAATCTTATATTGGAATTTGGTTTCTCTTATTACCATTCAGTGAAATAGTTCACTCTCTGGTCACCAATGCTATTCCTACTCATTTCACTACAATAGATTTCAAATCAGTTTGACATGGACTGATTAGGCTTCTACATCATGATAAGCACTATGCTATAATCTGGAGACACAGAGTAATAAATCAACTGTTCCTACCTTCAAAGATCTTACATACTACTATGGATAGAGCAGAAAAACATTCACAGAAAAACACATTCAAAGTATATACTAGATACTGAAAAGACAAAATAATTGAGGTGTGAGAGCATTTACAACTTGGGGAGATCAGTAAAAACTTGGTCTAAGGGCTGATGATCAAGCTGAAATTTGAGGGGAGCTGGGAATTCCAAGAGTAAGAAGGAAAAAATGGAGAATGTTCTAGCCATTGGGGACAGCTCATACAAAGGAAAAAGAGGTAGGAGAAAGAGTGTCATGTAGGGAATTAAAAAGCGGGATGATTTGTTTGGAACATAAAATATATGATGCAAAGTACAGTGCGCACATCCTAGAAAAATAAGCTGGCTCAAAAATGTAAATAGGTTTGAATGCCAAACAGAGAATTTAGTATTATTTTTTTCCCTAAAGGTAATTGGGAGCTATTAAAGATTCTTAAACAGGAGAATGACATGATCTGACCTACGCTTTACAAATATCATTTTCTCAATTGTGTATTTTATAAGTTGGAGACATAGGAGACTGAAGGTAGGGAAACAGATTAGTATGCTATTGCAATAGTGCAGGCAAGAAGTGAGGAGGAGAGCTTGAATTAGAGTAAAGGCCAAGAGAAAGAAGACAATGGAAGCTCACAAGAGATTTTGTGGAGATGTAATAGATACAACTGCAACAATAAATTGATATGAGGAGGGGGAAATGAAACAGAAAAGCAGCTGAGAATAATTCTGATGGAATCCTAATAAAACTGCCCCCAGCTCCAATATTCTGATTTCCTTATAGGCCCCACTGAACAGCAGGCCCACTGCCCCCCACTCTTCACCCCCAACTCAATATCCTAACTTCTTCATAGGTGCCTCACTGCTCACTAGAACAGAAGGTGTATCCATGAACTCTTATTTCTCACAGAAACCACAGGCATGTCCATGTGATAGGATCCCAGCCACTGCCTTTAACTAGCCACTGCCCCCAGATCCATTCCTCATATTTCCCACAGAAATAGCAGCAGGTGTGTCCATGCATTCAACAATAACTACATCCATCTAGTCTCAGACAAGACCACAATACTCAGCCAATCAGAAAGCAGCACTATCAGGATGCCCAAGCAGGATGTGGACCCCAAAACAATAGAAGGGGCTTTCCCTAAATAGGTACCTACAGAGTAATAGCAAAAGCTATCCTTTAGGTGAACTTTTAATGTACAAAGTCTTATTATAATATCATTATCATACAAACATACCCCCCAAATGGGTTTTTCTGTATGTATTGTGGATAATTGTATGCACAGTTCCACTCTAACTGGAATTTCTGCTATGCAATTGAATCTTTACCCTATAAAAATCCATTTGCTTTTTCTGAAGTTACTAGTTCCCCTTGGAATTTAGCCCGCTTCATGCGAGGCATCAATCTCAATAAATGCCTGTACTTGGATTAGAGATGGTCTGGCTAAATTCTTTGAGACAGTTCTGCCACAACACATCATGAAATTACAACAATTCCATAGTAACAAATCTGAGTGAGTAGAAAAATAATAGTATCCTTGAGAGAAAAATAGTTAGGAAGAAGGATGGGTTATCAATGAAAGATAGTAAGTTTCCTTTTAAGCATGTTGTATTTGATATGACTGTGGGACATCCAACTGAAAATATGCAAGAGGCAGGTAAAGATATGGTTCTGGAACTCCTGAGAAACATGAGGCCTGGAATCATAGATTTAGAAAGGCTGTACATTAAGTTGGCAATTAGACTAATGAAACCTGATAAGATCTCAAATACAGAGAATATAAAAGTAGAGAAGAGTTTATAGGGGTTCATCCACATTTATTGTGTCAGATAAGAATGGTGATCCAGCAAAGTAGACCGAGAAAGTTCATCATGTTAGGAGTACCAAAAAAAGAACCGTGTCACAAAAGCCAAAAGGAGAAAAGTGTTCCTGGGAGGAAATATTCAAATGAGACCTGAGAAAAGGCCATTGGATGCCAAAGTTATGAAGCTATTACTAACCTTGAGCAAATAAATGGCATAATAGTTGGATCAGAAGACAGATCGAAAGGGATTAAGAAGTAAATAGGAGACTAGGAAGAAGGAAAGAGTAGACCATACTTTCATTTGCTCAATTCCTTTTGCTTTGCTTATTCTATTCTCCTCTACCTCTCTGCAGCACACCCTTATCTTGGGCTGATTGCAATACCATTAAATCTCTTCTGTTCTGAGTTCTCCTTCCCTGACTCATTTGCTATCTCCTCATTTTCCTTCCATTATATAATGTGAATACACACCATGTACTTGTCTTTTGTTCTCTTCTCTTTCTTGTAGTAATCCCTTTGGTAATGTTACTTTATTCTCATAATTTCAATTTTCACCTCAGTGCCAATGAGTATAAAATTTGTATATGCAACCCTGGCCTTTACCTTGAATTCCATCTCATTTGCCTAATCCTTACTTTGGATTTCCTACTGAATAATTCCATTTCAATTTTCCACCAACAGCTCAGTCTCAGTATGGCTTATACTGAATCCATCTTCTCCTCAAAACCTGGATTTCATTCAGTTTCTTTATTTCTTGTCTTCACACCACACCATCGCCCTCTTAGTCAACCAGATACAAAACCTCACTCACCTTTAATTTTTCCCTGTCTTTCTCTTCCCCTGGGTTTCCTGGCTTACCTTTAAAGGCCCCAGCAACAATGTCACTTACTGACCAGCTCCTGACCACATGGTCCCAGCACAGCTTTACATGCTATCTTTTCCCTTTTGAATTTACCTCCCTTGAAGGCAGGATCTGTCTTACTTGTTTGTATTTATATGCTCAGTTATAAATGAATTCCCAGTACCTGGGACACGCTAAAGAATTTACAAGTAATTTATAGATTCTCTCTCTCTCTCCCTCTCTCTCTCTCTCTCTCTCTCTCTCTCTGTCTCTCTCTGTCTCTCTCTCTTTCTCTCTTTGTCTCTCTCTCTTTCTCTCTCTCTCTCTTTCCTCTTTCTCTTTCTCTCTCCCCTACCTAATTAACCTAATTAAGTTTTTCACCTAAAGTACTGTAATACCTTCTCATGTACTCTTGCTTTGCTAGTTTTTTCTAAATGTACAATCCATCCTTTCACACACAAGTACATTTTTCCATTGCACTTCTTTGATTTCATCACTTCTTTACACAAAATCCTTCAGTGATTCCCAATTGCTTATTGGATAATCCATAAATGTGTGCTTGGTTGTGTTATTATACTGATTTAAGTTGATTTGAAATGAGCTATTATTTTCTACCTCTCTCCTACCTGAAGCTTCCACTTCCTTCAGATTCTGCTTATTGTCCCCTAAATGTTTTTATTTTTATCCTCTGAGCTTTTGAAAAATAATTGCCACTGGCTAAAATTGAACTTCACAACAATTTCAGGTATTTTTTTAGAGTTCTTCCAAACTTTTTGTTTACTTCTTTAGAGTTGTCTGAGGAAGTGAGATTACAAATGCCATACAAAGCCACAGGGTTATTGTTGTTGGGTGCTGAATCAAGTCATGTTTTCTAACCACCTATTGATTTTTATTGCATTACATATTCCCTACATTTGTCCTCCCAGGAGATCAATTACAGATCCTGTTAATCAATGCCCAAAGTCTCCAAGCTTTGGAATTGAAGGAAAGGGATGAAAATCCCAGATCTCTTTACCAGTGTCCCTAGTGGGGCATAGATAGATAGATAGATAGATAGATAGATAGATAGATAGATAGATACATAGATAGATAGATAAATCTAGTCCCTAAAAATGCCCTGGGTATCCATAATTTCCCAAAATAAACATGCAAATTGCTTTCAATAACCCTAAGTTTCAAAGGAAAGAGGAGAAAGTTAATTCCTACTAATTCACAGCAAAATCTCTATCACCTAAAAACCATGTTGTATTAATGATTTAATGAGCATCCTTTAAGATAATGGATATTCCTGGGGTTGTGGGGAAATCCTGCTTACTAGACTATGATCATGTGCAGATATACAAATATATGCCACAGTGGGTTTATATTTTATTATTGCAAATTTTTAATTAATTCAGTGGCATGTTTCAAATTTTGCTTCAAATGTGTATGTTATGTCTATTGTCACTGTCATATCTTCCCCCTCCTTTCCTCTCTCTCTTGGTCATCATTTCCAGAAGCCCTCCCCACTTTCAAAGCCAAAGTCAAACACCATCTCTTTCAAGGAGCTATCCTTGATTCGTTCTGGCCAGAAATATTCTTTTCTTTCCATTGCATTACCCAAAATTCTGAACCTTTTTGTGGTCTCATTATAGTGTATTCTGTACAATTGTTACTATTTAGCATTACATAGCAGCATAACTTTTACTTCAGGAAGGGGCTTTCATAAATTGTTACCTTTATGAAAGTGTGAAATATGTTGATGGTTTTTTTCTAGCATAGGATTTCATAATTGTCAATGCTTTTGACCTTTGGTTCATTGATGTATGGAGCACCCTGGTGAGGAAACCCCATCTAATAATGCAGATTGCCAAATGTTCTGTAACATAATTTGTCTTCTTATAGAATTGCCCTGGACGTTGAGAGTTGAAGTGACTTGTCCAGAGTCACATAGCATGTGTTGAATTCAGACAGGATTTAACAGAGATCTTCCTGACCCAAAGAGACCTAGGATTGAAAACTAAGGTCCAAAGAGGTTGTGATTTTCCCCAAATCACATGGATTCTGAGCACCCAAGCTGGGATTTGAATCTGTGTTCTCTGACAACAGTCAATAGCTTTTCCACTATTCCATAGCCATGGTTTCTTTGTTTCTAGCACAGGGTTCTTCATATAGTAAGCACCTAATATTCATTTTTTTGCTGAATTAATTCATTAAATTAATATAAATAGGGGAAAGAAAGGGGAAAATGCATCCTTAATTTGCTCGATTATGCTATTATGAATACACTTATGTTAGCTTATTTTAAAACTTATACAGATATAAGGTCAGAAAACAAACCTTAAGGATATTAAGGGCTGTTCAGAGCTTACAGGCAAATCTCTTGTGGAAGACATTAGCCAGTGATTTAACTTGCTTTTCCCTTCCATTGTTCTCTCATTTGCATTTTCATGGGTATGCTTTGTTTAGTTTAGTTTTGCCAAAGAGCTAAAGAGACAGAGATCTTGGACCTTCCCAAACATGCCAGAGAAACAGAAGTCTAGCAGTGTTAAACACAAAGAAGGTGAATTTCCAGGCCAGTTAGTACTCAGGAAGAAAGGACATTTTTAAAGTTGAGTGTTTTGGAGTCAATGGATTAGTAGCAGGTTAGAATTACTGGACAAACTCTACCTTGCATCATATGTTATTCCTTTTTTTTGCATCTATGTTACACTTATCTGTGCTTAACAACACACGAATAGAGTTCTGGGACTTGGAGTCAGGAAAACCTGACTTCAAATTCAGCCTCATACTTAATAGCTGTTTCACCTTGGGCAAATCACTTACCCTCTGCTCACCTCAGTTTTCTCACCTATAAAATAAAGATAACAATAGCACAACCTCACCAAGTTGTAATAATTAAATGATCAAATATGCATCTAGCATCATGCCTGGAACATAATAGGCATTCTACAAATTCTCCTTCCTTTCTTCTTCTGTTAAACTTAAAACTCTTTGACAGCAAAGACTAGGCCCTTCTGTCTTTCTATTAATATTATTATCTCTTGTATCATCAGAGTCTAACCCAACAGTTTGTATGGAGTGGTTGCTTAATCAATACATAGAACTGACTTGAATATAAGGGCAAAATAGAAGATAGGACAAAATTGTCAGAGAAATATGAATAGGAAGCAATCACTTTCAGCTGGTGTGTGGTGAAGAGTGGGATGGATAAGTGGCTAAAGGAAGGATTCATAGAGGATGTGGAAACTGAACTAGGCAATGAAAGAAGGCAAGAAATTCAAAAGCATATTAAGAAATATCAAATATGTATTTTAGACAATGTTATGTCTGGCTATAAAAATACACAAAATAGAGATTAGGGAATTATTGGGCTACAGTGTGTACAGGGAATTAGCATTGAAATAGGATGTGAATAGGATATGGGACTCAAATTACATAGGGCTTTGAGTATTAGGGAAGTCCATGGCCATAGGTGAGATTCCCAAGGTGGAACAGAGAACATATGGTCACAGAGTAATTTTTTATCCATTCTTTTTTTTTTGTTTATATCATTAGCCCCTGGTTTCTTAACTCTGTGTGTGTGTGTGTGTGTGTGTGTGTGTGTGCATATTATATACTCCTTTGGCAGTCTAGTGAAGCCTAAGGATCTTTTCTTAGAAAAGTATTTTTTCAGTAATTGAAGGAAATGCCCAATTTCAGTTAGAAGATAATGAAAATGTGAGGTTTTTTGGCATCCAACTTTCCACAGCCCATTAAATGTATACCCAGTCCTCCTAAAAGTTCCTAGAACCTTGGTTAAGAGTCTAAGCCTGAGGTCTTTAATAAAATACTGTTGAAATCAGTTGAACCATAAAATGATCACAAGAGAGATTAGGCAATAGAGTGTGAAAGCATGAACAGAATGAAGATATTACTGAAAAAAGAAAAGTACTTAAATGTTAATGCCTAATATTATGGTCACCTGGTATGTCATCTATGTCTTCATCCAAATCATTGATAAAAATGTTAAACAGCTCAGTGCCAAGTACAAGACAAGGCCAAGGCTCTGTTGCATGCCATTAGAGACCAGGTTGGCATGCTCCATTAATCAATGGTCTTAGAGCACGGGAGTTCAACTAGCTATGAATTTATCTAAATGTACAATAATACAGACCAACTTTCTCCATCATTTGTCCAAAGACATTAAGAGAGACTTTCATGTGTATGAAGGACAAAATTCTATTTGAAGATAATGCTGTGCATTTATAGTGGGTGGCAATATATAAACAAAGTAAGACAAACATATTGAATTGAGGGCTAGTATGCTATCAGAAAAAGATGAAGTCAACTTGCATAATTGTGAAATGTAGCTGCCGCAGTATATTTGAGAAAATGAAGCATCTTAGGAGAGAATAATAGAAAAATAGGCTGCAGAGCCCTAAATCAGTAGAGCAACGGTAAGTTTCAAAAGAAATATGTCAGAGTTAAATTAGACAAAAACTGCAGCATTAACTTTAGAGTCCATACTGATTTATAGGAAAGTAGCATGCTGCCAAAGGTTTAAAGCAACAAATGAAACCATTGGTTCTGATATTACAAACTGAATGTGTTGAAAATAAAATGAAAATGTTAGTCCTGCCTTTCTTCACTGTAAAAATTTCAAGTTATATTAAGGATTCATCTATTACAAAGCTAAAATCCACTTCTGTCACCAATCAGCAGGAAGGAGGGGAGTGAGAATTATCCAAATTCACTTACTGCAGAGAGGATTTTTAAATTATAAGAAGCACTGAACTAAATGTTATTCTGTGTTTTTGCTTTTTCAGAATTGAATTTGGTTAAACTCTGCTGGTCTATCAATGTGAATATAATAAAACCTATATCTTGGATAATGGGAATAACTTCAGGAATTTGCTTTTGCTTAGAGAATTGTGTTTGTGTATGTATCTATATATCTATATATCTATATATCCATATAATTTTTCAGATAAACTAGATGCATTTTTCTATTTCAATAATTATCCCTGGTGTGTAAGCATATCCTTCTAAGTCCTTCCCTAAAATTAAATTCATCCTCTATTTCAGAAGAATGCAGATAGAGCTACATATTTCTTCAATCAATTTCTCAAAACCTCTTCACTTAGAATAAATAAAGAGAACAATAATAAATTAAAGCATCATTTGGAAACTGAAATTAAATGTGAAAAAGAAGTTTAGAAAGAATGGTTTGGAAACATTCAGCTTTATTTTTTTTTATAGGGTGAAAATGTGCAAACATCACCAAAAAAGATTTCCACAAAATATGTTATATGGCAATATGTGTGAAGTATGATCCAGTAACTACTCCAGTCTCATGTATGTGTATATATGTGTATGTGTTCACATTATAACTTGCAGAGCTGTAACCAGGACAGGGTGAGTGGGCCTTTGCTTCAGTGCATCAAAGTTAGAGCACAGACAGCACTTGTAACCCATCTGCAACTTAGAATATTGGCTTTAACACCAAATTTGCAATAATAAGGTGGGGTTTTTTTTAAATAGTAAGCTACCAGATTTTGTGCTAGGCTAGAATGTATTTCTCCCTAGACTACAGCTGTTCCCAGTCCATGGCAGTATCCTCAACATTGGCTTCATAAAAATTTGCCAAGGTCTCTGTCCCAATATGACTGATGTCCTAATGACCTAATCCCAATGATTCAACTAAAGGCTCTTTTGGCGCCACTTGCCCTCAGAAAAGAAAATCTAACAACTCATTTAGCTAGTGTATCAGGCAAGAGTAAAAGCATCATTATATGCCAACACCTGGTAAATTTAAATGTGTAATTCTTACTCAAATTCCCATGTTTCTACACAATTCTCCCTTTATCAGAGGACAGCAACCAGGCGCTCAGGGTGATTAAAAAGAAACACATAATAGAGAGAATAGCTGAAAGATCTGCTTTAGAAAATCAGAAGGAAAAAAGATCAATATAGACTAGAAAGACATGAAAAGTTTTGGGGAGTTTTTTCAAGTGCACCTTGAAGCAGTTTTTGAAGGAAATCTATAGACTCTTTGGACAGCTCTTAACTATTTTTCTTTATATCATGGGTAAATATCCCTTTTTGCAACTTCTTTGCAATTCTCCTACTCTGCTCCAGTCATGGACTATAAACATCACTTACCATCACCTAACATAAACAGGACATGTAGTTTTGACTACCAAGTCATATTGTTGGTTGGCTCTATTGAGCTTAAAGTCTTCAGGGGAAAAAAGTGTTTCTTAAAAGAATTTAAAGTATTATAAAAAAAAATTTTAAAGCCAAGGAAATTCAAGAAAGATTGAGGAAATCCAAATGTATTTCAGAAAGATTGAAGATGAAAGAATATGGCAAAGAGAAGGAAGAGAACTAGAACCTATGGACTTTTATTGCTTTACAATAAAATACAAAATTCTTCCCCTGGATGGTTATTGTTGACCCTTTGAGGAAGGAGTATGTTTTTCAAAGACACATATAATATGGGAGCAACTACAGGTAAGAACATGAATTTCTAAGATGAAATAGTCCTGGGAGGATTATATTTGCTAAATTTTGACCAGGTTAATTTCTATATTCGTGAAGTTGAATTTTTGAAACAATTTTAAGACTATTTTTTATCTTTTTAAAGAGCTTTAACAGCTTTTCCCCAACAACTGAGCATGTCAGGAATGATTTTGACTTTCATTTAGTATATTATCTATTCTGTCTAGCTTTGTGTCATCTTCAAATTTGATAAGCATGATATCAAGGCATTTATTCAAGTCATTAAAAAAATTCTTAGAAACATAAGGCCAAGCAAAGATCCATAAAGTAGCTTGTCACAAACCTTCTTTCAAATGACATCAAACTATTAATTATATACTTTAGTTACTTTATTCCTGATCTCTCAAAAATCACCGCTAGTAGATCATCAACCATATCTTTTCTGTTGATTATTTTCAATTGCTTGTACATTGTTGTTTGCATGTTGTCTTTTCCATTAGTCTGTGAGCTCCTGGGGAGCAGAGAGTGTCTTGTACCCTTCTTTGCATCCAAAGCAGTTGGACAGATTGTTAATATATCTATTTATTTTGGTTATTGACTTCCTTTGTCTTCTCTCAATAACACATTATATTATTCCCATCCAACCTGAGCAATACATATTTCTCCTTTCCTTGAGGCTCCTATTTTAACAACTTTTTTGTTTCTCTATCTTCCCTGACCAGTCTCAATTCAGCTTAATCACATCCGCCATTATTGTTGCAGGACCATGCCATACTTCTGTATTCATCTTCTGTTACTAGAACTAGAGCCACCTCCAGTTGCCCTGATCTATATCTTGCCCCTGGACCCAGATGACTTGGGGAGAAAGTGAGGCTGATGACTTTGCACAGCCTTCCCTCACTTAAATCCAATTTACTTTCAGGTCATGGTATCACTTTCCTGATATCATGGTCCTCCTCAAGAACAATAA
>JAQQSU010013180.1:0-11728 GCA_028627135.1 Pseudochirops cupreus | reverse complement strand
ATTATATCCACCTTAACACAATGCTTCATACGTAGTAGGCACTTAATGCTTATTGACTATTACTGTTCAGTTGTTTTTCAGTTGTGTCCGAGGTGGGCATTCTTTTTTTGCAAAGATAATGGAGTGGTTTGGCATTTCCTTCTCCAGCTCATTTTACAGATGAAGAAACTGAGGCAAATGGGGTTAAGTGACTTGCCCAGGGTCACACAGCTAGTGTTGGAGGCCAGATTTGAGCTCAGGAAAATGAGTCTTCCTGACTCCAGGCTTGACACTCTATCCACTGTGCCAACTAGCTACCCTGTTTATTGACTGACTGACAGAACCTATGTGTGCCTCTTAAAAATATCAACACCACTCTTTGACCAAGAAATTCCACTACTACGGTTATACTCCAAAGAGGTCAGTGATAAAAACAAAGTGCACATATACACTAAAATATTCATAGCAGCACTTTCTGTGACAGCACAGAACAGTAACAAAGTAGATGCCCCTCAGTTGGGGTTACCTAAAGAAACACATTGTGGTAGATGAATGCAATAGAATATTATTGGGCTACAAGAAATGATAAAAACGATGAATACAGAGAGGTATGGAAAGATTTACATTCGTGAAGAGCCAGGAAAACGAGTATGGTAATGGTAATGGAAAGAACAGACATAAAACAATCAAAAGCAAATGTTGTAAAATTAGAAAGAACAAACATGGTTCCAAAGAAGAGATAATGAGAAGGCCCCTTCCCCCACAACTCCTTTGCCGAGGTAGGAGGTCCAGTCCCTAAGTGTGGCACATTATCTAAGTTTTCAGACATTTTTGATGTTTGTTAGTCTTGTTAGGGTTTTTCCTTCCTTTAAAAACTTTTTTTATATGGAATAGCTTTCTGGGAGGGGGAGAAGTATACTGGGAGAAATTCTGGTGACACGTAAAACAAAGGATACAAAAAAATTTATTTTTAACAAATGGTCCATATGATGAGACACTGGGATAGGACTTGGAGAAACACACAGGCAATGAATACTTCAATCGGTTTCCAAAAGCTGCAAAACATTCTTTAATTGACTCACAGTTCTTTTCTTGACTTTATTTTTTTAATGGCTATAAGAGGTATAAATTTAAGGAAACAAGAGTCAAATATGCTTCTTTTTGGTCTTCCTTTGTCTTCTTAGTGTAGCTTTGGGGGCTCCCCTGAATACTCTAGTCCAAAAAATCCAGCCAGCTCCCGACTTTTGTATAGTAAAATGGAATCAGAGAATGGATGGAGAAATGTGTAATTTTTGTTGAGAACACCGTACATAGGCTTTGGGGGGAAATGACCTTTATAGCTGTCCCAACTGGCACAAGGTAGCTTGTGAAAACTAAAAGTAACTTAAGTCCCAACATTAAAAAGTTTTGATTAGTAACTGATAGGTGAAATTCTTGTGTGGACTTCAAGAAACTTTCCTAAGAGAAAAATTCTATCATTCTGGACCAAATACCATTCCATGCCATACTCCCCCATAGCATCTGTTGCTAACAAACACACTCCCCTAGGTTGCTGATGGTTAGGGCTTTTGGTATGCTCACTGGAAGTGTGGGGTAGAGATCAGTATTTTTTCCTCAATAACAAAGTTGGAAAGGAAACAATGACTTTTTCCCCAATTTTCTATTGGAATCTCTCTCCAAATAAAAGGTGGGAGGAAGGGTGTGGGTGGTGGGCAACTGTGTAAGACAGTCATAAATTTAGAGCTGGAAGGAACCTTGGAGGTCACCTAATACCTTTATTTTACTGATGAGGAAACTGAGTCCCAGGAATGACACTCCCAAGCTCACACTGAGAGTCAATACCAGAGGTAAGATTCAAACCTAGGTCCTCTAACTCCAGAGACACTGCTCTCTCCACCATGTGTGGCGTAAAGGACATCATCAGACTGATGTATAACCTCACAAGAAGGTATGCTGGGCATGCAGGAAGAATGGGGGAAATTGATGTCCCATGGGCTCCAATGGCAACAGGGCCAGCTCCAACCCTGGATACACTGGCTGTGTGGGCAGCCTGCCTTGAGAGCAAGTCACCCTTTCCATTTGCCTGTTTCCTGAACTGTAAAAAATGGGGATAAAAACAGCACATAACTCCCAGGATCAAACAAGATTAATATTTGTAAAGTGTTTAGCTCAGTGCATGGCAAGAAGTCGATACACATTTACGAGGCACTGACTGTGTGCCAAGCAGTGGACATAAACAGAGGCAGAAGACAGTCCCTGCTCCTAAGGAGTTTGCACATAGTAGGTGCATATAAACTCTAGCCACTATTATCACTATTACCATTGTCATCATGTACAGAGTCAAGCAGTCCCTAAGGATTTAAGGGAAGATAGGGAAAAGAGTAGAAAGTCCTCAAGCTGGGAGATGGAAACAGTTTCACCAACCATCTATGAAGCCTTTTTGTAAAAAAGTCACTTCTTAGATAGTATTTTAGTACCTACTTCTAGCTGATAGAGGGGGAAGGAAAGGGAACAAGCATTTACACAGTACCTACCATGTCCCAGACATAGCATAAAGTGCTTTATAGATATCCTGTCATTCGATCCTCGCAACAGCTCTGCTGTTATATAAGTGCTATTATCATCCCCATTTTGCAGTTCAGAAAACTGAGGCAAATTGGTTAAGTAACTTGTGCAGGTAAAACAGTTAGTGTCAGAGTCTGGATTTGAACTCAGGGCTTTGATGGCAGTTAAGTACCATCCATCATCTACAGAGGCAGGGGAACTAACAGGCCACCCTCTAACCAATGAAGTGCTTAGAGATATGCAACCCAAAGGCTACTAGTTATTCCCCACCATAGAAACCTTTTCTCTTCCCCATACCCCTATTTGTGTTTCCTGTACTCTTTCGTACCCTTTCTTTCTTCTCTTTTATCCTACTGGTCTCTGGACACCACCCCTGCTCTTCGTCACCAGAGAAGTAGCAAGAATTCAGAACACAAAGCAATACAATCATTTGGAGAAATCACTTCCCTTGTCTGGGGCTCAGTTTACACAATTATTAAATAAGAGAAATGGCCTAGAATGATTTCTAAGATCTCTCCGAGCTCAAAATTCCATAATTTAGGCCATCCTAGAAGGCAGTGGACAGACTTACAAATTAGGTTATAAATCCCTCACAGGAACCTCTATCCCCCATAATCTCACAAACTAACCTTACAAGTTTCCCTAGAAAATAAATAAAAAACAGACAACAAGGGTTTTCATTATCCCTTTTATTACCTTACACCACTCAGATTTATTCTGAACATTAAAACAGGCAAAGAGGAAGGGAAAAAAATGAAATTTTTTTTTCTCTTCCAACTTGATCTGTCAAAAGTATATTGTACGAAACCATGGCATTATCTCTTAGAAAAAAAGCATTCAAAAATTAATTTCATCTGAAGGATTAAGAAGTTTAAAACAAACCTCTGAGTAAGCAATAGGTAGGCAAGGTTTTAAGTGCATTGAATGTTTCTCATTCCAGTTCTATTAGAGAAATGCCAGAGGGCCATGCTTCCAAAGGACCCTCATGCACTCAATTCTCTGGTGTTTCCATAAAGAATTTAAATAAATGCTGAAGGGATTGCATAGGTTCAGTGGTCTTCAATTTCCTTTTTAATCTCGGAAATATAGGGATGATCTTTGCCATGAGCTACTTCCATAATAGCGATAGCCTAAAGGAAGAAAAAAATGGTAAATGAGAGAACTATTCTCCTTCCAGTCCTCCTGGAGATTCCTTTTCACCCCCTCAGAGCCTAAATGAAAAGACTGGTAAGGGGAAGTTTCTTCATGCTTACCCTGTGGCCCAGGCTGAGAAATGGGATTCTTAATTTTTATTGAAAACAGGTAAAATAATCAAATGATTCAGGCTCCACTATCATGGGGTCAGGGTTAAGGGACCTTAGGGGTCATCCGGGCCTACTCCCTCATTTACTGATCAGAAAAATGAGGGCCACAGAGCAACTTCCCCAAGGTCACACTGATTTTTTTTTAATACAAAACTGAATAAAAGACTTATGAAACAAATTTTCTTAACCATTTTTGTGTGTGTTGTGAACCTCTCTGGAAGCCTGGCAAAGCCTAAGAACAGTTCAGAACATTTTTAAATGAACAAAATGTGAAGATTGCAAAGGAAATCAATTATATTGAAATATAATTATGAAAACGTTAAAACAAAACAAAACAAGTTCTTAGTCCTAGGTAAGAACTCCTGTTCCAAAGCTAGTCTACACAGGTCAAAAAAAAGTAAAAGTAAAACAACCAGGAGAAGATTATCTGGATTGTTAAGCTTTAGAAAACAAACCTCCCCATATCTCTGGGAGTGTTTCTCAAGGGAGCTTGTGTGCTGGAGCCTCTTCAGCCTCACTCCTCTGGAGAGGGGCTCTCCATGTGGTTTGGTCACAGGTTTCCCACTCCGCAGGTTGTGCTCAGCCAGGGCTAGATACACTGATCCGAGGGATCTCCAACATGTTAAATGACTGTGTTTCCCCAGGAAAGGGGAACCTTACCGGGAGGGAATGGGAAATGAAGGGTAGATTTGATTTAAATCTAATCGACTGAAATTATAATTTAAATCATCAGACAGGAAGAGCTGATTTAATCTTTTCTACCAAGTTTGTCTTTCTTAGTGAAAGCATATCAGAGTTCTACTCTGCTGCCTCCCCCATGGCAATGTTAGATGAGTGCCAGTAGTCCCTACCAAAACGTAAAGGCTTCAGGTATGTGCTGTTTTTCAGTTGTGTTCAACTCTTTGTGACCCCATTGGGGTTTTCTTGGCAAAGATACTGGAGTGGTTTCCCATTTCCTTCTCCAGCTCATTTTACAGATGAGGAAACTGAGGCAAACAGGGTTGACTTACTTAGGATTACATAGCTAATAAGTGTCTGAGGCTTGATTTGAACTCAAGACAAGGCTTCCTGACTCTAGGCCCTGTACTCTCTCCACTGTACCTACCTAGCTGCCCTAAGGCATGTACTGTCTAAACTCATAGAGAATTACATCTGACTGGACCACAACCATGTTTGAAGACTATCTTGGAAGGTAAGGAAATTACAGTTCCAGAGCAAGGAAATTACAGTTCTCTGAACCTCAGGGAGCAGAAAAAATTTATATACATATATATATATATAAATCTTAGTAATCCACAGGGAAAAGCAGAGTAAGAATTTGTTTGAGTCTATCTAAAGGTATATGGGGGCAGCCAGGTGGCACAGTGGACAGAATGTCAGGCCTGGAAGTCTCATCTTTATGAGTTTAAATCTGGCTCTGTGTGACCCTGGGCAAGTTACTCAACCCTGTCTACCTCAGTCCTTAATTTATAAAAGGAACTAGAGAAGAAAACGGCAAACCACTTTAGTATCCTCGCCAAGAAAAACCCAAATGGGTTCATGAAGAGTCAGACATGACTGAAAAATGACTAATAAAGGTATTCAACTGAATTCCACAAACATTTCCTAAGTGAACATTATGTGCTAGGCTCTAGGATATAAAGATAAGACAAAGGGTTTGCCTTCAAGGAACTTCTCTTCTACTAGGGGATATAATATGTCCACAGCTACTAAACATGAGGTAACTTGAGGAAAGAGAACATTAACCACAAAAGGAATCAAGAAGAGCTTCCTGTAGGAGGTGGTACATAAACTGAGATTTGAAGAAAAGTTGGCGGGTCCAAGATGCAGATGTGAGAAAAGGGTACATTTAAGGCACAGGGTCTCATCCAGTCAAAGGTGTAGAGGTGGGATACATAGAATGTCACATGCAAGGAACAAAAACTAGGTCAGCTGTATTGGAATAATGTAAAGACAGTAACAGGGAATGTATGGAAGGGTGAACAGAAGCCAGATTACAAAAGGCCTTAAGTGCCAGGAAAAAGAGTTTTCACTTTACCCTGGAGGCAATGGGTGGCAGGCACTGAAGATCTCCGTGTAGGATAGCTTTGTGGTAAGACCTCAGTTTTAGGAATATTAGAGGGATATTTGAAGCAGGAAGTTCTTAAAGTATTCCAGGCGACAGGTGATGAAAGTCTGCCTGAAGTGGTTGTGGTCATGTGAAGAGAAAGGTCTAGATGTGAAAGATAAGAGTGTAGGTAGAATTCTATGACTTGGCGGCTGATTAGACATGAGAAGGGGGTAAGAGACAAAAGAATCAAGAATGACCCAGTGGTTCCAAACCTGGGGAACTGGCATGATAGTGATATTCTCCATAGAAATAAGGAGGTATGGAAGAAGGGTAGGAGGAAAGGCAAAATGTTTTATTTTGGATATCAAATTTGAGGTGCCTATCGGACATATTGGGCAGAGATATCCTGTAGGTAGTTGGTGATGTAGGACAGGAGTTCAGGAAAGAAATCAGAGCTGGATATATTGATAAGAGGACCATTTGCACAGAGATAACAGAACCCAAGAAAGTTGATGAGATCACCAAGAAATGGTGTAGAGAGAAGAAAAGAAGGCCCAAGACAGAACTTTGGGGGACACTCGTGATTGGCTGGCAGGAGATAGATGATGTGCCAGAAAAGGAGACTGAGGAGTAGTTAAAAATGTGGAAAGAGAACCAAGAGAAAACTGTCACAAAAACCAAGGGGGGAGAGAATGTAGGAGTGATCCAAAGTTTCAAAAGCTTTGGGGAGAAATCAAGGAGAATGAAAACAAAAGGTTAATCATTGGTAACCTTGGAGAAAATAGTTTCAGTGCAATGACAGAAAGAACTGAGAAGTTAATGGGAAATAAGGAAATGGAGGCAACAAAGATAGGTTGCTTTTTCTAGCAGTCAGGGAAGAGACCTAGGGAAAAAAATTCAGGGCTAGTTACAATCAAATGAAGGTTTTTCAAATAGGGAGACTCAGTCATCCTTGTGGGCATTGCAGAAGAAACCAGGGAGTGAGAAAATGAAGATGAGAAAAAGTGAGAATGACTGATGAAGCAAGCAAGCAAGCAGAAAAGGCAGGAGGGGGCGGGATCATTAGGAACAGGGTTGATCTTTGCAGGAGATTAGAACAAAGGAAGAGAGAATGAGGAATGACACAGAGGTTTTTATATGCAGAGGAACCTATCAATCAACAAGCAAAACAGAGCTGAGGTATTCTTCTCAAAGGGTTCAAGGAAGGAGCTGAAGAGGAGAGGCTGGGATGAGCTGTTGTGGGGCCAGAAAGATCTAATGTTGTCCCACCTTCTCCTCTTAATGGCCAGCATTTATATATGGTATCAAGGTTCATTACATGTGTAATGGTCCTTTGGTCCTTACGATAACCCTTAAAAGGTAAGTGTCTTGCCCAGGATTCACAGCCAGTAGGTATCTGAAGAAGAATTTCAACTCTGGTCTTTAGAATTCCAAATCCACACTCTCTCCACTGTGCCAAAGCTCAGCGCCAGTACTTCCCTTCACATGAGGCCTTTCCTGATACCTCCCTGTCCCCTCCCTTCTGCCAGCGGCTAGTGCCTCTTCCCCTCCCCAAGATTACCTTGTTTTTATTTTTTATACACATACTCTTTCTCCCAATACAATAGAAACTCCTTGAGGACACGTACTGCTATGCTTTTGTCTTTGTTCCTCCAACTTCTGGCACAGTGGCCCTCATATCACAGATACGTTAAATAAAATGCTTTTTGATCAACTATATTAGTGAAGAGCTCCAAGAAAAAACAACGTTTTTTTTTTAAATTTAAGATTTGCAAAGTACTACAGCCCCATGTAACCCTGCAAGATAGGCAGGAACGCCAACAGTTTACTTTTACAGGTGAGTGACGCATGCTTAGCTAGGAGATGGTCCCATCCCCACCTTCCACAAGAGTCAGCAGAAAAGCCAAGTTACTGGAGAAAATTAAAATTACCTTTTTCAGAGCTTTTACTCCTGAAGCTTTGTGTTCTAGTCCCATATATAGCCTTCCTAGCTTGAGCCACATAGAAGCCACATTTAGGGAATACAGTGGATAATGTTTGCTGAAAGACAACAAAGAAAGACAATTGTTGGATCTTCCACACTGGCATCTGTGTCCAACCTGGAGAAACAAGAAGCTGTAACATGCATCTTTAATTCAATGTGTCTGTAGTGGGTTAAACTCTGTAAGTAACAAATGGCTTTCTTTCATTCTGTGGCCACAGACTTCCAGTCCCAGTCAGTAATCTCAGAAATGTTTACCAAGAAATGAGAGGAGTCCAGTTGGTGGATCAACACAACCCAACAAGTCCTTACCACTGCAAGCAACATGAGTGTACCTCAAGGGTTGTATGTAAAATAATTTAAAATGCACCAGGAGAGAATGCTCTCTGGGAAAATCCTATGGCAAACCTATTTTTAAAATAATGGCTCCCTTACTTGTTACGGAAATTCATGTTAATACTCTGAGTTTCCTTAAGGCCAGGCATATCTGTACTGGAGAAATAATCCAAAAGAAAATGGCCTACTGATGGTGGCTCAAAGACGCCATTATATATGAACGATAGCACATTATCAGAGTTAACCTAGGCTAACAGTCCTCTGGAACTTAAGTCTTTCTGGCTGTGTGCCAAAATGGAGGAAGCATTGCTACTCAAGCTCCATGAAGCCAAAGACCACTCTTCTCATCCATTTCTTCCCTGCCCTGTGCAAAGTGGAGAAACAGACTGTATATATTGCACATATTGTAGTAAATGTTCGGTGTAATTTTTCAAGCAATGCATGAGTTGGTGGGGCATTCCCACATACTGGGCAGTTATGCTAAATAGGGTTAGGGAACCTGCGAGGCCACATGTGGCTTTCTAGGTCCTTGGGTCTTTGATTGAGTTCAAGTTTTACAGAACAAATACTTTTATTAAGGGGATTTCTTCTGTGAAGTTTGGATTCAAAGAGCTGCACTTGAGGACCTAGAAGGCCCCAAGTGGCCCCAAGGTCGCAGTATACCCATGTTTCCCTATACCAGCAACATTAACCAAAGCGGGAGATTCTACCTTGCTCATTGGATAGGTAGAAACAAGTGAGGTGTGGGGGGCTGGGACTCGGGAGAAGGGTTAGGGAGATGATGTGAGGGAGGTCTCCAAGGGAAGACTTTTTGTTTAGTTCAACGCTCTGCCCTGTGGAGGATCTGCTGGAGTTGGGGAGGACAATGAGTGACCCTGGAAACCAACTGGGAACTAGGCTGAGAGCTGGGTCTTCCTTTCCAAGAAGAACAGTGGCTGGGGATTTCTGAGCAAAGTGTGGGGAGGTTTTGAGGAAGCACTGAGCTTGCACATTCCTGGCCTCACCCACTCCAGAGTGCTGGGAGGTGGGGGTGAGGAATTTATCTAGAATTTAAATGACAAACTCAATCTCTGGGCAGTTTTCAAGAGCTGACTTCCCCCTCGTGCTCCCTCTGCTGGCCAGTCGAAGCAGGGCTGCCTAAGCACTGAACCTTCAGGGTAAAGCCACATCACAAAGGGAGGGTGAAATTAAGCTCTGGGTCTCAGGACTAAAGAGTCACTGTCGACTTTACCTTACCCATCCTCTATGTAGCTACCTTTTTGTTCCAAACCAGTGAAGTCCTTTCCTGTTTTCAGAAATATCGGGGGGAAAAAAATGCCTTGGTCTTCCTCAGCCGCCCACCCTGGAGTCTGCTCATTATATCCCAAAACTTTCCTGTGTCTAACCTTAAGATGGCATCCAGCAGATTAAATTCCCACTCCTTCTACTCTGTCCTTGGCAGAGATGGAGGGCAGGGACGGATGAGTAACTGCTCTCTGAAAGAGGGTCCTTCAGGAATGACCACATAATGAGTCACTCCTCAGGAGAACCGACAGAAATGCCCAAACGTGGACAAAAGATTTTTAGTGGTGAGAGAACAAATGGGAAAAATGTGCAGACAAGCGTAATTCCCCACCTCTTTGTGACTTATGACAGGCTTTGCTCCTGAGGGGAGGCAGTCACGTCTTAGTGGACAGAGAGCCAGCCTGGAAGCCAAGATGTGGGTTCAAGTCCCACTCCTGATACATACTGGCTGTATGACCTAGGCAAGTCATTTCACTTTTTAGGTGAAGGCAATTCTTTTAAGATTATCAAGTGCAGAGAAAGTACCTGCATTAGTAGGAAGTTTCCTCACCTGGGAGTTCCCTGTACCAAGGAAATCACTAGTCCATTCTCTAACTCTGTCTTTCCTCAAGATACTCCTGTGATGTAGGACACTACAGTGTAGTTCCCTATCCTGCTGGTAGGACACACTCATCTTATAATTAAAAACAATGGTATTTTAGGTAGGCCACGTGACTTGCCTAAGGTCTTTCACTTTCAGCAAGTCAAGTACTAGAGGTGTGTTGGGGGTTGAGACCTTTCCCTCTACACCTCTCTAAAAAGGATCTGAAATGTTTACATGGGAGTCTTGCTATTCCCACTGGACATGTGTGTCAAATGCTCTTTGCCTAGCTTTGGGATAATGGGAGAGGGGAAGAGTCCTTTAGACCTCCATGGCTGTGGGCATTCACAAGGAAACAAGTTGAATAAGGCTCATGGGAAGGTAGTAGCTGAATCCCTACTAATGCAAGGCTCATCATGGCTGGTGGGGGACTTCCCCCAGCACCACCTGCAGCAGTGATAGCTACTTTCTTATGGGATGCCCAGCTGTCCCTGAAAGCAGAGTCCCGGAGAGACAGAATAGCTCTGAAAGAATGAACACAGACCTTGTAATTCTATCCTAAGATTTGCAGAGAACCAAAGGCTGCCCTGCTAGACGCATTCAAAGAAGAAAAGTCCATTCGCTTGGATTCTGATTATGGCAAAAGAATTCTAAAATAACAATTCCATTTCAGCACACTGTGACCTGAATAACCACCCCAAGTTACCTGTAGGGCTTAATGATTTTCTGTCCATAGCGCAAGGCACCTTCCCAGTCCTGCATGTATAGGCAGACGCCCATGGCCTGGTACATCATGTGTAACATGTACACATTGCTATCTTCAAACAAGGAGCCCATCTTCTCCTGGCTGAGCTCACAGATCTCCAGCAGCTCGCTAGGGGTTGCACTGGAGTCAAGAAAAATGAGCAATATGGCTGGCTACCCAAAATTATGGGGTACAGACAAGGCTACCCAGGATCATAAAGTTTAGTAAAGTGTTTGAGGAGCACATGCCTTACCTCCTTAGAGCATGCAAATTCCACATTCAAACCATCCCAGACGGAAAATAATCTATATTGCTCTTAAGCGTTTCTTGAATACAAAAAAATTCTAATTACTTATTTTCCTTAATAAAAAAACAAAAAAACTTAAGGCACAAAATTATAATAGGAACTAAAGAATTTTAGCCACATGGAAAATGATTTTTTAAATTAAAGGATAATTTGAATCATGTCTTAGAGCTGAAAGGGAAAACAGAAATTCATTGAAGACAATCACCTCATTTACACATGAGAATACTAAGGGACAGAAGGGAGAAGTGATTTCCCCAAAGTCACACAGGTAACAAGAAGCAAAGTCAAAATTGGAAATCAGATCCTGGGACTCCACGTTCAATAATTTTTTTTCGTCTTTTTAAATTAAAAAAAAATTCTTATTCTGAACTGAAACATCAAGTAAAACAAAATAAAACAGAAAAGAAAGATTGTATATGAAACTGAAAAACTATTAGATACAGCTTTTTTAAGTATAATAACAAATTCAACACATAACTTTCAAAGCTGTCCTCATTTGTGTTCCCTTTTGACATTTTTTCTGTTCTCTTTTGTGCATAAAAAAATAAAAGCCCTAATGACCTTTTCAGGGCTACTTTCTTTTTCTTTTTTTTTTTT
>JAQQSU010013179.1:0-11729 GCA_028627135.1 Pseudochirops cupreus | reverse complement strand
TGGAGTGCCTGCAAAGGAGGAGGCATTTAACACATTGCCTGGTATGCAGTAAACACCTATTAAATGCTTTTTGACTGAAAAAAAATAGAACTAGATTACCTTTCATTTTAGTTAGATAATAATATATAATTTTATGTTTCTATATTGTATTTGTTTTAAAGTTTTTTTCACATATTTTATCTCATTTGATCTTATCATCATAATTAGCATTTAAATAACACTTTAAGATTTGAAATGCCCTTTACAAATATTATCTCATTTCATAATCAAAACCCTGAGGGGTAGGTTCTATTCTTATCTATATATTAGAGAAGAGGAAAGTGAGGCAGACAGTAACTATTACTTGCCCAGAGTCACATAGCTAACAAATGTCAGAGGTTGTATTTAAGCTCTGGTCTTCCAAGAATCCATAATAATACAGCAATGGATATAGAACAGACATTTTACAGATGAGGGAACTCATTCAAGCAATATGTCTTGACCAAAATCAATCCATCTAATATTTTGTCTATTCTTTGGGCACCTTTTCTAATAAGAGAGATGGAGATTGAAAAAAGTGGTGAATAATCAGATATAAGAATCTACAGGATACATCTTTATCACTCCAGTACCTTCATAGATTTATTTTATGTCCAGATTCTGAAAGAGCACAAGGTACAACTTGAGACAGACACTCGAGTGGTCCAAGGAGAACATCTAAACTCACAAGCTCTTTATTTCTTAGCCAAAAAAATCAGTCACCTAGAAGGTCAGAGTTACACAGATCAAAAACTGAAAGAAGCAGGAAGGGACTCTAGGCCACCTTAGTTATTAAATTAAGCTACAACATCCTAGAACTTTGCTTGTAGATTCATACCCAGTCTTTCACTTACACTATATTCTGAACCTCATAAAGATGAGCTAGCTAACTAACCATAAACCAGCGTTAATGGCATCAATCACCTTGCCTAAATATTTTCTTTCTTTGATCCAAGAATGGGCACAAATCCAATTCCTCTAACTTCATACCCTCCAAACCCATCGCTAGTTCACATCATCAGTAGAATTGTGACTAAAATAGAAGGTTCCAGAATTCAATGGCAGGGATTTTAGATCAGATCTATTAAATTGTCCTTATAAAGGTCGTGCAGCAATTTGATTATTTTTAGAAAAATATTTTGATATTTTTTTAATTGATGGGATTTTTTTTTCATTCACTTGTCCTTGTAGATTATATCCTTCATTAATATCCACAGGTGAGTTGAATGTTTCTTTTCTTTTGAAAGATATTATTGACTTCTATGCAGATTCTTATCACAGAATAGATCATTAATCAGAAGAATAAACATCTATTCATGAATTTAAATAACAAATGACAATTTTATAAACTGTAAATTTTTTTAATCCTTCAAATTTCTCAGGTTTCCTTTTTCTAAGGGCTGCCTTGTCTCTTTGCAAACTAATTTAGAAATTTAATAGATCATTAAATCCACAGTTAGCTGTTATGATTTGAGAAAGTATGTACTGTTCAGAGTCATAATTAGGAATCTTTACACTTGGAGCAAAACAAAAAGTGTGGGTTAGGGTGGAGGGAGAAGACAACTTGCTCAAAGTCACACAGCTTTTATGTAATTGTAACACAATCAATTTAGCAGATACTAAGCCCTTAGTAACTTAGGGCTAAGTATGGAAGGTATGAGCTCTGTCCCCTGTTGAGAGGGTGTGAACTCCCCTGTTCCTGAGGGGAATGGCTGAGACAGGAGGCCAGCGCATGTGTATATAAGAAGAGATCTAAAGACAGAGAGACAGAATTGGGAATGTTCCTCCTGGTGGCCCCTGTTGGAGGAAGCAGGATTGTCCCAGCATCTGGGAGCTGGGCTGGGCTGCTAGACTGAAGGACTGAGTTAGAGTTTTCTTGAGAGAGAGAGAATTTCTCTCCCAGCTTCTGGAAGCTGACTGAAAATTGAGTTGGAGTTTTCCCTAGACCAGAATCTAGTGAAGGCCACCTGGAAGGTTGAGAGGGCTTGCCTGGAAGGCCTCCTGGGAAGCCGAGATTTCTCCTGGGTCCTAGGGCCAGCTGAACTGTTGAAGGACTGAAGAAGCATGACCAGGATAAGCCTTTGTTGGTTCATGGCTTGGCTGATCTTTGAGTTCCCGGCAACAGAAGAGGTGAAGGGTTTGAGATGTTCTGGATTCTGTGAACTTTGGTGTGTGCCAGGGACTGTCCAAAATACTGGACAAGGACCTGGGAGCTGTCTGACCCTGAATCCACATGACTGTTTGGTGGGTTCAGTTAGGAGTTGGGACCATGGAAGAGGATCCAGAGAATCAGAGAGACCACCCCAAGTCAAGATGAAGAAAAGGCCTTCCCTTGGATGAAATTGAGATTTGCTGGACACCGAGGGGTGGAGGGTTTGTGTGGTTTTCTAATGACTGTCCTTGTGATTAGGGATATTTAGTAATTGTGAATCTAGATTAGTGACGGATTAAGTTAATGGTTGCCCCAAGAGTGGAAGATTGATTTTTGTATTGTGAATTGATTGAATGATTAAGTAAGGAGGGTTTCCCCCTTAGGGAAGCCACATGTTTATTCTTTTGTTCTTTGTTCTAAATATTGTGGCCACTGTAGTGAAAACTGTGTGGCCATTCCAATGTTAAGCTGTTTATTTGTCGTGAATATTATATTGTGATTTGTTGTGAATGTTTGCCTTGATTTGTAATGGAATAAATGGAGTGTTCACTATATTGTGTAATCTGAACCTTAAAAGCTGTTCACAGTAGTATTCTTTTGGGAATCTGCTTGTGCATGGCATTACAGTAATACAGCCAGGATGAGAGTGGTCTTCAAGTATTGAAAGGTATATCACTTGGAAAAGTTAAGAAGGAATAAGTATTTAAGTGCCAACTTAAATTGGTGTACCAATAACTGTGCTAAGCATTTTATAAACACTATCTCATTTGTTCTTCACAAGAATTCTGGGAGGTAAGTGCTATTATTTTCCCTATTTTACAGTTTAGGAAGCTGAGGAAAACACAGATTAAGGAATTTGTCCAGGTCACACAGCTAATAAGTTAGTGTCTGAAGCAATATTTGGACTCAGGTCTTCGTGATTCTTGGACAGTCTCTTCTAAAGGCCCTAGAGTCAAAGAGCAGTCATGAATATGGAAAAGATTAGCCACAAACTAGGCAACTGTTCCCTTGGAACACTAGTACTTAGAAAAAACTACATGTATGCTCAACCATCTATGCACTATCTGACTAGTAAATGCTTTAAAATCTTCAACAATAGAGTGGTGCTCTTACTGATAAGGACTGACATCAGAAGCAGAGATTTTTTTTGAGAGAAGTAGGAGCAGCTCAGTACATGCTGCCAAACACTGATCCTGAAACCCTCACACAGATACTTTGTTGCATAAAGAAGACTGGTATGGCAAGAGAAGAAACTCTAAAAATCTAGAGAAGTGTGCCCTTCATCTAGAAATACCCAAAGGGACCTTCATAGCTTTTGCATTCTTTGCATCTGAGAGCCAGACAGTTGACATTGTCTATAAGATAATGTATAACCTCGAATAAATTTCATCAAAGTATCTTTCAGTTAGGCCTGGGTTTTTTTTTTATTTCACTTTTCAGTGGAACAAGAGTAATATTTTACCACATAACTATTTATTTAGAAAGCATTAATTGCTAAATGTTGTCAAAAACGAAAGGAGAGTCTTACCATCTCCCCAGTCCTTAGAATTAGCCCCATGAGGATGCCCATCAATTGGGGAATGGTTGAACAAATTGTGGTACATGAATGTAATGGAATACTATTGTGCTATAAGAAATGAGGAGCAAACGGACTTAATAAAAACCTGAAGAGACATATAAACTGATGCTGAGAGAGAACAGCATAACCAGGAAAAATTTGTACACAATCACAGACACAATGTACTTGTGATAACTAACCTCAATAGACTGGACTCTTGTCAGTAATACAAGGTTAAAGGACAACTCCCAAAGACTCAAGATTAAAGGAGATATCCACATCCAGAGAAGGAGATGCGGAGTCTGAGTGCTGATTGAAACAAACTGTTTCAATTTTTTTGAAATTGCTCTGTTTCTTTTTCTTGTTTTGTTTTGTTTCCTCTTTCCCACTGATCATTCCATCATTTACAATCCTTCTTTACAACCTGACTAATGATTAATGGGAAGATATTTGTAGATCCTGTGTCTGAGTGCATGCCACCATGGTGGGGTGGTGGGGAGGGAGGGAGAGAAAATCTGAAACTCAAGGGACTATGGAACTGAGTGTTTTAAACCAAAAGTAAATAAACCAAAATTTAAAAAAAAAAAAGAATTAGCCCCATGAAAAAAATTTGAAGTGTAGTCACTGATGCCAGAAAAATTATTCTATCCCAATTCCTTGAGAGAAGGTAGAAAAGGTAAACATTAGAGAGAACCTCCCACAGGAAAAGGATCTTTTTGTGACTAAGGATTAATCCATATATTCATTGCATGAAATATATGGATCTGCCTCAGGTAGATGACAAGAGATAGGGAACAACAAGATTAATGGAGCCTGGCAAGTGAGGCAATATCTGAGAAATGAACACATTTCAAAAGCAAACTTTTTATTGATGGGATTACAAAATCAAAATGAGGCATAAGATTGAGTAGAAAGTCAACCCCAAAACATAAGTACTCAATGCAAGTTTGTCTTCTACCTTCCATAGTAAATTTTGGGACCAAATCATTAAAACAATCATTTTACTTTTTGTCACTTTTACAATCTCCAATATCTATAGTTCATGAATAATATTCAGGAAATCATGCTCCTCTGGGGATTTCCTGATGCAGTGTACTCCTCAAAGAAAGGAAAGGACATTCCAAAAAGTTTCTGTGCAGAATTATTTTTGGATAATAAAGCCATATGCTCCTTGGGGAAAAAAATGAATAATCTACATAGGTCCTACAAAATATCCTATGCCAATGTTACCAAAACTAATGAACTCTTTGGAGTCCACTATAACTTATGCATTTTATATAGGGTTAAACAGAGGTTGTCTGGTGCTTAATACCTATAATGTACATTGAATGATAATGGGATTTGGGGACCTCTTTTCCCCATTGGGGAAAAAGAGCATAAGTCATTTCTAAATCTTATTTTAAAGATTTCTCTGAATTATAACCCTGTGGTGAGTGGAAAGAATGAGACAAAGAAAAAAAAAAACCTAACCCTTCATGCTCAGCCCTCAGGATCAAAACCAATTAGCTTCAGCCCAGAGTCTTCAAGTATTCCTAGGTCAGAGCTTACATCTTGGTTGGTTCCATGACCAGGGTATGCCCTTGGACAGTAATGGTAAAAATGCTTAATGTTAACCAGTGCAGCTAGGTACACAAAAGACAGAGCACTGAACCTAAAGTCAGGAAGACCTTCATTCAAATCCTGCCTCAGATACTTACTAGCTGTCTGACCCTAGCTGAATTATTTAACCTTTGTCAGTCTCAGTTTCCTCAACTGTAAAGTGAGGGTAATAGTAGTCCTTATCTCACAGAATTGTTATAAGGATCACATGAGATATTTGCAAAGTGCTTGTACCTGTACTTTATCCTAACCACTGCAACTTCAAGAAAGGGCAGTTGATCCTCAATCACAAAACAGTTCCAATGCACAAAACCCAATCAGTGTAGCTTCAGTGGGCATGCTCAAATTCCACAAGAATGTGTTTTTTCATTTGCCTCCAAGCCCATACCTTGCAATATCATGAGTTTTTTTGGTTTATTAGGGAATGAAACCTCGATTGGTTATTTTCCTGATCACTCCCCTTATGCTGACTCCTAGCCAGGGACAAATAACTTGGAACACAGGAGGACTCAGAAAGAGAGATTTCCCCCCTGCATCTTGGCTGTGCATATGCATCTACTTAGTACGCTTCTTGACATAAAGATGATAAATAAAGCATCTATGAAACATTCACTCCATTTCAGACACTTTGTTAAGCTCTAGTGACCCAAATATAATCAAGTAAGACAGCACTTGCTTTCGAAAAGCTTACAATCTAGTGGAAGAACACAAAATATAAAAGAAAACTGGATTGGGTGGATGGGGAGGTATGCTGCCATAGCATGATAAGGGGTTGGCCAGGAAACAGTGTGGAGGCCTTCTTCTAAGGAATACAAAGTAAAAATTCACCAGTCAGAAACTGGTATCCTTGAAACAGAATTCAAGGTTCCTGACAGGGAAGTGAGCAAGATGCCCAGAGTATTGGAAGTGTGGTATGGAAATGTTCAGGAAGTAATCACATAGGATGCTTCCAATAGTGTTACGCTTAAGTGATTGTTTTAACTACAGAATTCAAATTAAACTACAGTCATTTTGTTGCAGTCGCTCTGCAGTGAGGTAACTGTTTTGGACATTAGTCATCATATGAGGTAATAGTAATTCTTCATACTTATATGGCCAGAATCTCTAAATATTTCATAAACAAACTTTCCTATATACTTTTGACATAAATGGGTACCATGGTAGCTAATTTGTAAGTGGATTAAAATTTATACAGAGGCTCAGGAGATTTGTAAAGGGGTATTTTTTTTAAATTTTGTAATATATACAGCAATATCACAGGTAGTTTTGACTTCTAAAGTATCTAAGAAATAGCCTGGAAAAGTACTGCCTAATTCAGTTTGCATATATCACCTTTAAATTCAATTAACCTTGAAGTGAACAAAATTACCACTAAGTAGCACAAAGCCAGCTTGTGAATCATCCAGAAGTGGAAACTTTGGAATTATATAGGACTTAAGGGAGATCCTATTCTGAGAAATGCTGCTACTTTTTGAATAAAGTCATAGATATCAAGCTTCAGAATGATTTGGCCCAATTTGTAAACACCAACTATCATACATGGAATTACATAAAGGGTAAAATTTATTAATTAGATGGTATGATAGTTTTTGTTTACCCCATTCATAAGAGGAAACATACAAGACATCTGTCTTGTACATTGTAATTGAGAAATATTCATATTTACATTTTAATCTGTTCAGTCCACATGTCTCTTTTAATGTCATGTCTATTAAGGGAATTAATTCCTGTCAACATACACTCCTATGACAGAAGTGTGAACTTTTCAAACACTCATTGTGTTTCATTATCACTCAAGGGTTTCTATCAGTATTCCCAAGGATTCCAGGGGCAATTTTCCTTCTCTTCAGTGCCTCCTTATTATCTCCAGCAGAAAACACAAATTCTTCAGTCTGGCATTGAAATCACCCCACAATCTGGATCCATCCCACCTTTCCAGACTTACTTTGTATTACTGCCTACCTCACCTTTACCCTTTACACACTCCATACACAAGTCAAACTGGGCAACCTATTCCCTGAACTATGAATTTCATCTCCTACCTTCATGCTTTTGCCTGAAAGACAACAGATTCTTATATTAACCTCTTAGCCTCAAGGACAATTGTAAGTAAGCAAAGATGTATTCATATTATAGGAGTCTGTTCATTGTCCTCTGGAGGAAATAATGTCCATTTATGACATATGACAGATTATTTCCTATAAAGGCATCAAACCATGATTTTTTAAAACTATAAAAATCTACTAACCAAAGAACTTTGTATAATTGTCATATGAAGATTTCTAATATAGCCAGTGAATTGACCTGTTTCCAACTGTGCCATTTTTTATTGTGAAATGCATTTATTCATAATCATTCACACATAATTTATACATATGTCTCTATCATAAGACATTATTATAGTTTACTTCCCCAGGGTTGAATTTCATCACTAACTTGACAACAAATAACCTTTATTAAACCTGAAAGAAAAAAATTGAGCTTCCCATAAATCAGAGATATTGCTCTGGATCTCTGAATAAATGAAAAAAAATTAATCATAAATGTTTTAACAAAAGTTACAGGTTTATCAGATTATGAAGAGATACTCTTTTCCCCTTGCCACATGACCAGCAAATCTTCTTTAAAGAAGCATAATATGCATTAATTGGAGGAATTACTAAATTAGACAAATTAGAGAACTACATTTATAATGTAGTATCTGGTTAATTAGCTAGGTGACACAGTGGATAGAGCACCAGCCTGGAGTCAGGAAGCCTCATCTTTATGAGTTCAAATACAAAAGATATTCACTAGCTATGTGACCCTGGGCAAGTCACCCAGTTGTGCCTCAGTTTCCTAATCTATAAAATGAGTTGGAGAAGGAAATGGCAAACCAATTCAGTATCTCTGCCAAGCAAAGCCCAAATGTATCACAAGGAATCATTTGAGATTGAAAAATGACTGAACAAACAAAAGGTAGATGACAGAATTTTCAAAACCATTTAGCCACATATTCTTCTGTTTCTTAATTATATTGAAGCAAGGTATCAGATGTATTATTTATTTATAAGCATTTATTGTATTGTAAGCTTTGTGTGAAACATTGAGGATACAAAGGAAAAAGTAGTCCCTGCTCTCATGGAGAACATATATAGAGGAACATTGGCCAAGGAAGGGAGTTGTATTCCGGAGAGTTGCTTCCCCTATAATTGGAAACTTCTATCACTTTTAATCATTATTCATTTTTACTAACAACTAGTTTTTACAAAATCCTGGGAAATCGAATTGGAGCAAGCCAGGAGTTTCTTCTACAGAAAAGGAGTTAAAATAAAGCCAATCACTTTTTCAGTTCTCTGTGACCAATTTAGCTAAGCTGATATTTTTACATTAGACTTTTTAAGTTATTATACCTAATATAAAATATAGAGAACCACTAGGCTGTATAGTACATTGGAGAAAGCACTAGATGTGCAGACAGAAGACATGAGTTTAAATCTCACCTCAGAAACTTACCTGTATGATTTTAGCCAAATCATTTCACCTCTCTGAATCTCTATTTCCTCATCAAGTGAGGGGGTTAGACTAGACAGCCTCTAATGTGCCTTCTAGTAAGTCCATCTTTTTTATTTAATACTTTGTAGATAATATTAAGGTCTAACATAACAATATTACAGCAATTGAAGTCCAGGAGCTGATTAGTTAATAACTTCTCTAGTAAGAAAAGATGTACTCATTAATGCCTCTCCTTCCACACTTCCCTTTGACCCCAATATTAGTAACATTTTCTTCAAATCTACTTTTCAACTTCCCCCTCTTTTTGTCACTCTTGCCTTCAATTTTCACTCTTAGGGTAAATTCTCCTTGCTTTTATCTCTCTTCTGTATTTTATTTTCACCCCAACCTCTTCAAACTTACTGCTATACTCTTCTCAACCACCGTGTGCCAGTGAGCTCTGTGGAAGCCCTGTTATACTGTAACAAAATGTCTTGTGCCACAACCTTTTCTGTAAACGCTATATGTATATATATATATATATATATATATATATATATATATATATATATATGTATATATATATATATACACACACACATACTATATATAGCATATATACACATACATACACATATATACTACATTTATATACATGCATGTGTATATATATTATACTTATATGTGTATATATATGTGTGTGAACAGCATGAACAGCTGCCATATATAAATATATATAATCATATACAGTTATATGTATGGGTACACAGAGAGTACCAGTACCTTTGCTGTGAGGGCTTGCTGAGTCATTTTCAGATCGGCTCATTCATCTTTGGTGTGCACCTATCACTCAACTCTCAACCTGTGGCTCCAAGAAGCTGTAGTTTGTGCACTGCCACACCCCAGTAAACTATTTTGGAAGACAGGTCAAATGGGAGATCTGCCCCAAGCGTGTAAAGACTTCCCATGTCAGAATGAGTCAATAAGAACAATTTGTTTCAATGGCCATAAAGGTATCTGAAGTAGGCTCTGTGGAATGCTAAGAATTTAGTCAGACATTGAAGATGCCAAGGTCATCCACTACATCCTAGGCCATCATCGGTCATATTAACTTTGTCTTGCCCCTTGACTTTGATGACTCTGGAAGAGTAAGTGAGGCTGACAACTTCATGCAACTCTGACTCACTTAAATCCAATTCACATGTGAGTCAAGACATCACCCTGTGATGTCATTGGTCCTCTTCAAAAATGAAGGATAAACAACAAGAACAAAACACACACACACACACACACACACACACACACACACACAAATATACACGTATGTATATAGGAAAGAATTACAATAAAGATTTCGGAAAATAAAACCAAACCCCAGTGAACTCTCCCAGAGTTCAGAGCTGTGACAGTCACAGCTGGATGGGGCTAGCTGAAGTGAGTTCTCCTTGTATTTCTGAGCTGCTCCCACCAGGTGGCATCAGGCACTTGCAATTGTCACTACCAATCATGGCTCCATAGTTCTCTAAAGCAATCAACAGGCTCTCTGTCATTGAACATCATACTCTTCAGAAGAAAATGCTTCTAGAGTATTCCCAGTCTGACAAAAGTCATGAGTCCCCTGTAGTTTTGCATCAGATTAAAGTCCTCCTCTCCCTTGAGTTATACCCCCTTGAAAGCCAAAAGCTTTTCCAGGGACCAGGGATCCAGTCACAAAGCACAATGTCCATATGTAATAAAAATGAATATTGGAGGCTCTTTCTCCCTTAAACACCCAGGAGAGAAATTTCTAATCCAAATGACCAATCTCATTTAGTCAGGAAATGACAAAATACTTCAATTTCTTTTTCATTACTTTTATTAAATCCCAAAGAATCTCTCTGGGGCAACAGAATGTGACTTATTCACATCATCTCCGAGCTGGAAGAGTCATGGAGGCCACTCAGTCCAGCTTATACCTGAGCAAAAATCTCTTCAATATCCACAGAAGATAATTATCTGTTCTTCCATTATAGACTTTTAGCCAAGAGAATCCTACCACCTCCCAAAATATCCCATTCTATTTTTAACAGTTTTAATTATTGGGAAGTGTTTCCTTGCATTAATCAAAAATAATTTAAGTACCTTCTAGGATGGAGGGGGTGAGAAAAGAAGGAATGGTTCCCAGAGACTACCCTTAACTTATACTTTAAGCTACTAAATCTTAAAACTGCGCTAAAACTTTTGGAATACCATGTATGGCTTTTATAGTCAAATAAGACCCCTAAACTTTTTTTTTTTTTAGGCAGCTAGATGGATAGTGGATATCTCATGGATAGAGCACTAGGCTTGGAGTTAGGAAGATCTGAGTTCAAATCCAACTTCAAATACTTACTAGCTGTATGACCCTGGGCGAGTCATTTAACTCTGCCTCCATTTCCACATCTGTAAAATGAGTTACAAAAGGAAATGGCAAACCACTCCAGTATCTTTGCCAAGAAAACCTCAAATGGGTTTATAGCCTCTAGAGTCTCTCTACTGACTTTTAGTCCTCATATTCATGCATTTCCATGCACTCCATCTTATAGATGTTTGTTTTGAATGAGGTTGCTGCTAAGTGGTACCATGAATAGAATACTGGAAGATCTAAGTTTAAATTCTGCCTCAGATATTTACTAGCTGTGCAACCCTGACAAATCACTCAAATTGTCTGCCTCAGTTTCCCTATCTGTAAAAATGAGGATAATAACAGTACCTACCTCCCAGGATTGTTGTGCAGATCAAATGAGATAATTCTTGTAATGTGCTTTGAAACCTTAAAGCACTATATAAATTATATCTGTTAACATTATTACTATTATTCTAGTTATAAGGTCTATTAAGTGCCCAATTTCAGTAATATCTACTTTGTCCTATTTACCTCCTTTTGTCAACATTTTTTAAAATGTCAAT
>JAQQSU010013178.1:0-11729 GCA_028627135.1 Pseudochirops cupreus | reverse complement strand
ACCTCACATCAGGGCGTATATATAGCCTTCTCCTGGCTTGGAGAATGTCACAGCCCTCTAGACCCACTGCCCAATCACAAAGCTACAAGGCACGGGCATTCCTGGAAAACAAGCCTGGCGCCACAGGCTCCATGTGACCACATTCAGCCTATTAGGGAACAGAGTATACTTTCAAATATCCAAGGGTCCTCAGAGTCACATAGCCACTATAACAAAGGGCCTAGGGGCAGGGAAGATCTTCAGATTCCCATAACACTAACTCTCATCAGATTTGGCTTAAGGAGGGGATAACATTCACACTCAATTGGGTATCTTACCCTAAAGGAAAGAAAGGGGAAAGGGAATAGGAGGGGTGGGAAAATGATAGAATGGAGGGCAAATTGGGGGAGGGGGCAGTCAGAAGTAAATACTTTTGAAAAAGGACAGGGTCAAAGGAGAAAATAGAATAAGTGGGTGGGGGGAGGGTGGCATATGATGGAGGAAAATACAGTCTTTTACAACATGACCATCATGGAAGTGTTTTGCATAACTATACATGTATAATCTATATTAAATTGTTTGCCTTCTCAATGAGGGTGGGTGGGGAGAGAAGAAGGAAAAGAATTTGGAACTCAAAGTTTTAAAAACAAATGTTAAAAAAAGTGTTTTTTTTTTTACATGCAACTGGGAAATAAGATATATGAGCAATGGGGTATAGAAATCTATCTTGTCCTACAAGAAAATAAAGGGGAAGGGGATAAGGTGTGTATATGTTGGGGGGGGGGTGATAGAAAGGAGGGCAGACTAGGGGAAGGGCTCATCAGAATGCATGCCATCTTGGGGTGGGGGCAAGGGAAGAGATGGGGAGAAAATTTAGAACTCAGAATATTGTGGAAATGAATGTTGAAAACTAAACATTAATTAATTAATAAAAATAAATAACTAAAATAATTTTAAAAAAGAAATTCGTGGATAACAGAAATTTGCCAGGGAGAGCTAATTAAATAGATGACAGAATCAGGATCCAAAAAGATGGTGATAGGCAGGGATAATGAGCCAAATCTAATAAGATGAAAGGACCTTAATATTCTAATGGCTCTGTAATCTCATCAATGTAAATATTCCCTTCAATAATGCAGTTCATAACTCATCCATACCTGTCTGTTCTGTGCAACTTTTGTCTATGACCTTTCGTATGTATGTCACGAGGGGCTGCCCAACACATTGTGGCCTTCTCATTAAGTAGCACTGAGATGGCAAGATATAATCCAGTAAAGGTAAATGTAAATTTCTATAATTGGGTTAAAAAAACCCAAAACACACATGAAGAAGGAGGGACTAAAGAATAGAGCATTTTTTAGGGTCTGTATCCAACACATAGCCCAAGGCCTTGAGCTTGGTAGGCACTGGATAAATATGTGTTGAATCAATTTGAATTTTGGTAGACTCATTGGCCTAATATGTTAAAAACAAAACAAAACAAAACATAGTAGCCTCATATTCAAAAGATCTTGGACTGGCTTAATATAAACATAGTATCCAAAGTTTGGAACTGATGGTCCTGTTGTTCTTTGCCCTAGTTGGAGCCCATTTGGAATATTATGTCTAATTCTGTGCATTACTGCAAGATACTGACCACCTGGAAAGCATCCAGACAACAGTATGCAGGATAAATGAAGGGATTCAAAGCTATGCAACAGAAGGATCAGTGAAGGGACTTGTAGCTTTAACCTAGAGAAGAGAAGACAGAGGATGGGTATAAAGGACTATTATGTAGAAGACAGATTACAGTTGCTCCACCCAGCCCCAGAGAGCAGGACCAGAGAAATTTCTGGAGGCTGCAGAAAAACATATTTTTCCTTGTTACAAGGAAAAAATTCCTAGAGTTTGGAATGGGCTGCCTTGAGAAGTAGTAAGTTTCCTGCCAGGGGAGGTCTTCAAGTGAAGGATGTATTGGTGTTTTATAGATTACTATTCAGTTTGGTTTTGAACTAGATGTCTTCTGAGGTTCCTTCCAACTCAATCTTAATAGGAAAGGTAATTTGCCAATTGTTGGCAACAAATGCCAACAAACTAGGTGTTTATTTCACTCAGATGAAATAAATAGAGGTAGAAACAGGAAGACTATAACCCACAACTAGTTGGTCAGCAGACTAAAGACAGTAAGGTTCAGAAGGAATGGCATTGACTTAAGGAGACCTGGATTTCATCATCATCTCCTTAATTAACGTTATTATCACCACCATCCTTCAACTCTCTTCTCATCTTCCATCATCCATGACCCACACTTCTATCATCCATGACCCCAGACTTAGAGTTGAGAGGGACCTTAAACACCAGTGACGCAAACCATCTCCTTTTACAGATGAAGAAACTGAGGCTCAAAAAGGTTAAAGGGCTTGCCCAGGATCATATAGCTTGTAAGCAGGATTTGAATTTAGATCTTTCTGACTCCAAGTCTAGAGCTTTACCCATCTAACTGCCTCTAAATATGAATGAAGTTCTCTCAGTCATAGAGAATGCTGAACTTAAAGTCATAGGAACTAGGTTCAAATCCTGCCCTTACTTACTTGTATGATTTTGGTCAGGTCATTCCAGGTCTCTGGGCCTCAGTTTCCTCATTTGTAAGATGAGAGGTTAGGTCTAGATGAACACTAGGGTTCACTCCAGTCCTAGATTTATCGTCCTTCAACTTTCTGGATATGGTTCTGTGTTAGGTGCTGTGCTGAGAAAAAGTATATAGATGCTTGCTCCACTATCTAAAAATAGTGATCAACAAATCAAGAATCCACAGCCATACTTCCCTCTTTTATTCTGAGTCATTCTGCATTACTATTGAGACCAGTTTCAGTTACAGACTCTTTGCAAAGGAATGCAGTTACTCTACAACTCCCCTGCAGAGGCCAGGATCTACTTTAATGAATAGATAAGAATGATTTGTAATTAGCATAGTAATTGTTTGTTTCTAAGTGAATGACTCTTAAGAACCTGAACAATCTAAGTGCTTATAAATGTCAGCTCAGCTCCTGTCTCAATTATCCCAAATTTTGAATTAGTGGCTCCAAATTAATGAACTCTTACTATATATGTGATAAAGCAGCAGACCAGTACAAAATTGGGCACTGATTTATTAGTGCTGTATATACCATGGGAGTGGATACAATGTTCAGCAGAGGAAAAACATAAAAGGTACAAGGCACAATGTGTGTGTTCATGTATGTGTGTGTGTATGTGTGTATATGCATGTGCTCACACACATATCATTCCTTTATACAGAAGAAGGAATAGGACAGGGCAGCCCCTTAGAATTTTAAGACCAAACAGAGCAGGCTCAGAGACATCATTCACTCTTATCTTACTCCCATTTTGGGGAGGTCACATATTATAGTAAGAAGAACACAGGAGACTAGTTCTAGGTTGGACAACCCCTACTTGAATCTTGATTCTGCTCTTTACTGTGTGTGACATTGGAAGAGTAAGTTCCTTCTCTTTCCTGAGTCATAGCTTCTTTACCTTTAAAGTGAAAAGGTTGAATGAGCTGTACTCTGAGAGAAGTAGCTAAATAGCAGTGTCTAGCTCTAGCCAAAGCCCTAGACTTGGAGTCAGAAAGCTTCGAGTTTGAACCCTGAGTCAGACATTTACTAGTGTTGGTGTGACCCAGGATGAGTCACTTAAGTTGGCTGAGACTGTTTCCTCACCTCGAAATAGGAATAATAATTCTTGCAGCATTTCCCTCATAGAGTTCTTGTGATGATCAAGCTTTGTAAACAAAGCAACACATAAATTTCAATTGCTATTTTTGTTGTTGTTATCCCTTCAAACTCAATGTCTTATGATCCAGTACAGGAAAATAATGGGATTCTAGATTTAGAGCTTGAAGAGACCTTATGTGGTCCATTCTTGATAGGCATGTCATATTTGGAATAGCTTGAAAAATGGGGGAGGAAGGGTTTGTAAGTGAGAGGGAAGAGGATCATAGAGAGGAGAGGGTATCCTATATTAGCTGTGGTGGTGGTGTTTGGACAAAGGACCAGAGGCAGTCCTGAACTGAATAAACAAACTAGAATTTTCCTTGTTAAGGAGGAAGATAGAAGAGTTAAACAGTATTTGCTTCTCAGGCTTTTGAGAAGAGAGTCAACATGTCAGAAGACTAGAGTTCAAATTCTACTTCTGACTTGAACTATGTGGCATTAGACTGCTCACTTAATATTTTCTAATCCTCAGTGTCCTTATCTACAAAGTAAAGGAGTTTGGTTAGATGAATATCAGGTTCCTTTCAGCTCAAAATCTATGATTCTATTGCTTCTGTCTTTTATGGCGCCAAGACAAGTTAAGCATATTTTCCCATCAGCATTGCAGCATTTCACATTTCAGGATGCCAACCCTGCTGGCTTCCTCATAGCAGGGGTTTCCTCCCTGTGACCTATGTACGATAGGGTCTGTCTATTTATCCATCTGGTCCATGCATCGGAAACCAAACAGATTTTGCCACGTGTCCAGCAATGTGAAGCATCCCAGTCTGTGGACGATGGGAACTGAGCTAAAAAAGTCCCCCTGGTCAAGAGTCTATTCAAGGAAAGTGGGGGAATGTGGTTTGGAGACTTAAACTGGGCAATGGAAAGCCAGTAGAGGATAAGTGAATATGAAAGGGGCATCTATAACACATGATTAATGCCAGATTCAGTAAACAGGGAGACTCACGATACGGAAGCAAGAGGCAGACGAGCAGATGGGAGTTATTTTTAAAAATAAGAGGCAGCAAGAAAACTGTAGAATGAAATTTCTTTCTACTGCCAGAGGTATCAATGCCTTGGGAACAAGGGTGGGGCTTCTAGACAAAGGAAAACCTAATAAGGATAAAAGTTAATGTATCTCTGGGCATTTGGAGTTTGCAAGAAGCTTTTATTTCATTGGATCATCATGACAAGGTGTTATTATTAGCCCCGTTTTACAGATGAAGGAACTGAGGCTTGGAGAGGTTAAAGTGATTTACCCAGAATCCTTGTGAAGTGTTTGGGAAAGGATTTAAACCCATGTTATCCTGAGTGTTCTATCCACAAAGCAACATGACCTCAATGAAAACACAGAAAGCCACAGAAATGACCAGGATTGCACACAGCATCTTTCTTCTTATGTCCTTCATTTTTAGTTTGTGTATTTATAACTGTCAAAATGATGTATTCACTCACAGTCATTCTTAAACCAGTATTGTTGATGTTATCTGCATCTAGAGAAAAAACTGAATAGAAGTATGTGTAGGATAATTTTATATATCTATACCTATTTCTGTCTAGTGGTAGCCATCTCTAGGCTGGGGGGAGGGAAGGGCAAAAAAAGAAATTTACATGAGAACTTTATTGCCTATTTAAAAGGAATAACAAGTTGTACATAATAGGTTTGTAGTTTCATGTACAATAATCTTTTTATTGTAGTATGTTATGGAAATGTTTGTTTTATTTTATAAATTAAAAATAAAATAAATTTTACAAAAAGAAGTCACCAGGACTATGACATGGCGGAACTAGTCCATTCACCATCCCATACACACACACACACACACACACACACACACACACTCAATTTTATACCTGAAGAAAATTAATCCAAGAAATGTCAAATGACTTAGCTAAAGTGTATTGCAACTGTACAAGGACATATTTAGGAACCACCCAAGGCAGGGCTTCCTTTTCCTTTGCTTTTTTATCTGGGTTCCACTTTTAGGATCATTAGCCTGAGGAAGAAGGAAAAAGGGAAGAAAAGTGTGAGGAATCAGAAAACGTTATGTAAAGAAGGAGGAATAACAGGCAGGCAAGAAAATTTATCAGATTCTTATTTTACTTGAGCACTCGTGTCAGTCAGTCCTCTGGGATTTCAGTTGGTCTTTTAAATAATTTATTTTTATTTTCTACTTTTGTATTATACGTGGGATTGATCACAGGACTGAGGCATTAGAGCTGGAAAGAATTTCAAAGGTTATTGAGTCTAACCCCTACATTTGACAGATGAGGAACTGAGTTTCAGAGTTGTGACTTCTTCAAGACGACAAAAATAAAAAGTAGCAGAGATAGGATTCAAACCCAGGTCTTCCAATTTCAGGGCAGCTACATGGCACAGTGGGTAGAGTGCTGGGCCTGGAAGTCAGAAAGACCTGGGTTCAAATTTGGCCTGAGACACTTACTGGTTGTGTGACCCTGGGCAAGTCACTTTACTCTGTTTGCCCCGGTTTTTTTCATCTGTAAGAATGGAGAAGGAAATGGCAAACCACCTCAATATCTTTACAAATAAAACACTAAATGGGGTCATGACGAATCGGACATGACTGAAGAGCAGCAGCAGGTTGTCATAGTGATCAAAGATCAGATCTGGTGTATCTTAGAATAATATTTTTGTATCCTTTGATGTCACAATTCTACTTTATTTGAATTTCTTATTCTTATCTCCCATCACACGCTACTAAAAATTCTTTCTAAGCCCTGTACTTGGTCTAGTGGTGCTCAATGGAAGTGAAAGGGATCCAGGATGAGATAGGTATAGGCCGATGGCAGCTGCAGATTTGTCTCCCTAGTCCTCAGTTTTCTCATCTGAAAAATGGGGAAATTGTACTAGGAAGATTCTGAAGTCCCTTCCAACTCTGACTTTGATTCTCTGACCTTTACTTAGCCCAGTTCTCATCATATCTTCTCCTCACTGTTCCTTTGCTATTACTAGGACCAGTCCCATACCCATACACATCTGACCCTCTCCAGCTCTTTTTTTTGCCTTTTTTCAATGCCCAATTCAGGTGCCTCCTCCTTAATGGAGCCTTCCAGGATCTCCCACAACGGAAAGCTAATTCTCCATCCTCAGATGTCTCATAGAACTCTGGTCTCCTAGGCACCAATCACATTTTCCCTGTCATCTTTATGTGTGTATATGACCTACCCTCATATTAGATTGTAAGTTTCTTCAGGGCAGAAATCATGCCTTAGGAGTCTTTGTATTTCCTTCACTAATTCCCACAGAGGAGATAGGTTTGTTGACCTGAATTAGATTAAAATAAACTTTTTTTCCTTCCTGTTTTAAAACTGGCATCTCTTCCAGCCCTTCCCACTGACTGTCATGGTCAATTCTTCTGTCCATCCTGCATGCATGTGTGTACTATGGTCTCCTTTTTCTGTAATAGAAATATCAGACTTTATAGTGTGCAAATAGAGAGCAGCTGATATAGACAATATTTCTTCCTTCATCCTGTAGCAAGTAAAGGATTATTGCTTGAGTAGAAAGTCTCAAAGTCAGAAGACCTGAACCTTGTGATCATGAGTAAATCAGTCATGTCTTTATGGAGGCAATAACTCATTCACTCCCTTACCATGAAGAGTCACGACAAAGAAAGCTCTTAGTAAATCATGAATCATTATGTAAATGTGAACTTTTATTATGATGATGATTATTCATATCCTTCTTAATTTTTTTTTTAAACAGAGCTGAGATTGAAATAGTCTAGGGACAAAGTCACTATCCTGCTATTATTCTTTTTTTACTTAATTTTCTAAGGATTGCTGCACAGGTAGGAAAAAAATAACTGTTAGTTTGAATTGTACACAAATATGGTAACATAATTTCAGTTTCTTTGGGTGTCTGGAAAGCATCCTTGGGGCACGTCTAACAGCAGACAGGAAGATCCTTCTCATCCTCTTCTCACATGATTTTGATTTCTCCTCATCCCTATCTACAATTTGAAATTGTTTCATTCTGAGAAGCTTGAAGATTATGAGCATTGCATATGATGTTTATTATAAATGTTGTTCTTAGATTTTGACAGGTTATGATGATGATGATGATGTGTTTGACAAGAGCTATGATTTAATTGGCAGAGGGGACTTCTGGTGAGCAAATAACTCTCTCTGCCAATCAGCAGCTGGTCTGTATCTTGTAGTTTTAGAGTTGACTGGCGCCCTGAGAGTTCAAATGACTTGACTCAGGTCATACGGACAGTGTCTGATGGACTTCAGACTTAACCGTAGATCTTGTCTTCTTGCCTCTGGCTGCCTGTCTACTATAGCACACTGCCTCTCTAGGTATTGTTACCATTAATGTGATCATTATTGCTTCCAGTCCTGGCTTTTTATTCATCCAGACCCCAGGAGAAGCAGGATAATTCAATCCAAAAGACAGTAATAGCAACCTGAGTTCATGGGGGAAAGGGTGCTGTGAATTTAGGGCACTGGGGAGAGAAAGCGTCAAGAATGAGAAAAGTCTGTGAAGTGAGGCCATTACTTGCACAGCATGTGGTAAAGATGCTGGATTTTGTCTCTCAGAATAAGCCATTCTCTTTTGCAGGGAGGCAGCAAATGCCTGCACATCAAGAGAAACGGGCTGAAAGCCTGGACTCGGTTTTATTACTAATAACTGATTGATTTCCTGGTCAGCACAATTGTTTTCTCCAGCTGATTGTCTTCTCTGGGGCTAGTTGCCAGTACATGGATGCTAATCCCAGGCCTGGAGAGAAAAGGACCACCACCACCACCCCACCACCACCACCACCACCACCACCCTCTGCCCAGCCCAGTGACAAAGGTTCCTAATCTATTGTTTGTTTTAATATTTTGACAACTATATTTTAAGATAATTAGTTTCCTTTGTAACTGGATGCATTTTATCGTGTTTACTTAAAAACATTTCTTTTTTGTGCATGAGAAGGAGACCATAGGCTTCACCAGACTGCCAAAGGGATCTGCAGCACACAAAAGATTAAAATGTTCATGGACACCATGCCTTGTAGTGGTGGAGAATGGCTAGGCCTGAGTCTTTGGGCAATCATCCAGGGAATCAGATGGTCCAATATGATATGACAGAAATATTATTCACTGGCCATGAATGCTACTCATTAAGTGAGGTGGGCATAGAATAGATATAAGTTCTATTCCAGGCAAAATATTTGGAAATCAAACATTCTGGGTAAGATCTGGAGCATCTGAACCCTGGCCACTGGCAGATGCTACATCTCATCTGGAGATGAGTATAAGGAAAAATGAGTTGATAAAGTTGGTCAAGAGGGAGCTATGAAGCAGGGTGACTAAACCCCACATAGCCATGGAGGAATTGGCTATGGCTGGGTTTCTTTTTGTGGGGGGTGGGGGGAAATGTGGAGTGGAATAGAGACACCAGGAGATAGAGGGTTGGCAATGCAGAGTGGGCATAGAAAGGGAATCCCTAGACGCTGTTATACCTGAAAAAATACCTAGAATATTGGGGCAGAATAGCATAAAGGGCAGGAAAAGTCCAAAGTCATGCACCACCATTTTGCCAGTAACTTGCCCTGTGACTCTAGGCAAGTCACTTAGCCATTCTTGGCTTAAATTTATAGACTTATAGAATCTTAGATTTGAAAGGAGTTTTATACTCAGGTTGGGGTCTAGCCACTACCTGATGCAATGACCCTCCCGTATAGCATTTCATACTTTCTAATGGCAAGACATTCAATACTTCCAGATGCAGCAGAGTCTGTTGTTGGACTATTCCACTTCAATCAACAACAACAATAATGGCTAGCATATCATGCTTGCTATGGGTCAGGCACTGTGTTAAGTACTTTACAATTATTAGCTCCTGGATCCTCACAACAACCCTGAGAAGTAGGTGCTATTATCATTTCTATTTTACAGATGAGGAAACTAAGGGAAAAAGAGGTTAAGTGACGTGTCCAGGGCTGCACAGCTGGTTAGTATCTGAAGCCAGATTTGAACTCCAGGTTCAAATGACTCCAGGAACAACACTCTGTGCACTATGGTATCATATAGTTAGAAATATATCAAGTTTGCAGACAAGTGAATGTAGAATATATCCATGTCGGATATAAACCACCATGATGGGGGTGGGGCGGTGATAACCACTGGAAGAATTGTGAAAGGCTTCTCTTTCAGTGATCCCAAATAGTGGTCCCAAGAGAAAATGGTGAGGAAGAAAACATTCCAGGAATGAAGGAAAGCCTGTGCAAAAGTAGGGATATGGGAGAGCATGCTAGATCATCATCAGATTTCAAGTCAGAAAGGATTTTGGAGGACGTCTTACTTGTACCTCTCATTTTATTGATGGGGAAACTGAGGCTAAGAGAAATAAAATGATTTAGTAAAGATTACCCGGGTAGTAACAATGAGGATTTGAATTCACTTCTTTTCCCAATACTCTTCCCACTGTACCTTGCTGCTTCTAAAATGACAATAAGCCATAAATGGATTCTCTAAGTCCAGATGGAATGTCATGGATGGACTGTCAAGTGGGATAATGTGGCTGGAAAGTAGACTACATGAGAAGGAAAACTAGATGGGGGGAATAATGAGTAATTAGCTTGGAAACAGGCTAAAACCAGATTGTGAAGGACCTTAAATATTTGTAAAAAGAGCTTGTATTTTATCCTGATGGCATTCCATTAAAACTTCTTGAACTGAGAAGAGATGAGGTAAGACCTTTGCTTTAGGAATATCAGTTTGGTAGCTATATGGATGATGGATTGGAGAGTGGTGTCTGGATACAGGGATTCTAAGCAAGAGTCTAACATAAATTATAACAACTGATTGGATTTGGGGAAGAAGGAAGAGTGAAGATGATAGAGAGATAAAGAGGGATGGATAGACAGATGGGAAGAGAGAGAGAGAGGATGATTTCTAGGTTGTAAACCCAGGTCACTGAGGGGAAAAAAAAAGAGTGGTGGTTCTCTAGACAGATTAAAAAAGAAGAGATTAAGAGGAAGCTTAAGAGGAATGAGAAGAATTCTGTTTTAGACATGGTGAATTTGAAATGCCTATGGGACATCCAGGTGAACATTTCAAGGAAGCAGTTGGAAATGTGAGACCGAAGATCAGGAGAAATATAGGGGCTGGATATGTGTATTTGGAAGTCATCTGAATTGAAATGATAATTGAATCCAGGGAGACCAATGCTTCCACCAAGAGAGGGAATGCAGGGAAAGAAGAGGAGAGGGCTCAGGATAATGTTATGTGGTATACACACCCACTGAAAGAGGAGTAAGGAGAGAGAAAAGAGCTGGTCTAACAGGTAGGAGGAGAACCATAAAGAAACAGAATGCCAAAAGCCAGGAAGGAGGGAATCTAGGAGGGGATAATCCAGAATGTCAAGTACTGCAAAGATATCAAGAAGTATGGGACCACTTCAGAAATACCACTGGATTTAACAACAAAAATTCCACTGGTGAAAGGGTGGGGAGGAAATTTCCATTCAGTAGTAGAGACTAAAACCAGGATTGAATGAGTTGAGAAGAGAATAGACAGTGAGAAAATGAAGTCAACAAGTATAGTCCTTTTCCACCCCCATCCCCACCATCTACCCCAAAGAAGATAAGAGAAAGATGAAAGATAAAATGATAGCTCAGGGGAATGGTAAAGTCAAGAGGTTTTCTTTTGTTTGTTTGTTGTTGGTTTTTTTTGCTTTTGCTTTTTTTGGAAGGGGGAAGGTAGGGTAATTGGGGTCAAGTGACTTGCCCAAGGTCTCTATTCACTGTGCCACCTAGCCGCCCCCAAGAGTTTTTCTTAAAGATGAGGCAGATCATCTACATATGGTTGAAGGCAGCTGGGAAGCAGCCAGTGGATAAGGAAAGGTTGAAATTTATAAAGGAGAAATCTTTGATAAACTGGACTATCCTCAACAACGCACAGCTAAAGACAACTCTACAAGCCTCAGGATGGAAGGAGATACCTAAACTCAGAGAAAGATATAGAAAGACTATAGTTTAAATGGAGACTGAAGCAAAACTC
>JAQQSU010013177.1:0-11729 GCA_028627135.1 Pseudochirops cupreus | reverse complement strand
GCAAGTCCCCAGAAATCCTCACCTGGTCCCTCTCTGTCCAGATCTCCAAACCTACTAGGACCACCTGGACACGGATTCCCTGGCTGTAGGTGTTAACATGGGCAAGGGCGTCCACCACCATCTGGACTGTCCTGGTCACGTTGCTGTTCCACATTTGGAACCGCCTATTGTTGACCACAACAAACATCTCCACGTACTTGGTGTGTGACCAGATGTAGGTCAGGGCCTCAGTTTCCAGTGTCTCTATCTCTTCCTTTCTCTGTTTCTGCACACTGCTTCTGAATCTTTGGTCTTCTTTTGTGGCCATTCTGCAGGAGCTGTGGAGGTGCCTATCTATGCGATATAAGATATGTTCAAACCCTTGTAGGGTTTCAATGGGCTCAATACCATAGACTGATTTATCTATACTTATGATTCCCTGGAGCCCTGAACAAGTGCTGATGGAAACAAGGGATGGCCGCTCACCTTCCACGTATCCATCATAATAGCAGTCATCCTGGATAAAAGGCACATCCAGGTCTAAGGCCTCTTTGATGTAGGTGTAGACTGGAAAGTTCTTGACATAAAACCCTTTCTTCAGCTTCAGGTGAATCACAAGTCTCTTGCCTCTCATGTTTAACAGGTAGGATACTTTTCTTTCTGGGTCTTCCCTGCCCTTGAACGTTAACTTCTTAGGGATGACTATTTCATAAGAGTAATCTACTGATCCCAGGGCACAGGACGTGCCTATGAAAAGCATCCCTACCAACAGCAAACTTCCCAGACTGACAAGGGAAAATTCCAGACCCACATCCACGCCTTCCATCTTGGAAGCCTTCAATGGGAATACACCCATAACCACTTGAGTCTCCAGCAGAGGGTTGGGTGGACCTAACTGGAGCACAAGTCACAATTCTAACCCGAGGAGAGGTGCTGCTGATCTTGGGCCTCTGTCCCTCAGATCCCTCCCTACTGGTTCTGTCAATAATATGGTCTTTTCTCCTACAGCTCTAGAGAGTGTTGATTCTCAGCCCCAGAGAATCCCAAAGTTCTCAGGTAACCCACTGGGCCCCCTTGCATCCTCCATGAACCTCACTTTTGTCCCTCAGATAGTACATTTCTGTGACATCCCTGAAAACAGCGGTAACCTCATTTCTCCTTGGGGTATCTTGAATGAACCCTTTTTTGCTCTCACAATGGGGGTACCAGCTACCAATCACCTGGCTCAAGACAGGACTCAGGGAAGAAAGAAAAATTATCTCTCATTTCTCTGTCGGCCCACTCCCCACAGCATCAGGTTAGATTCCTCTACTTAGTATCTGAATCCCAAAATTCCATGGCTGACAGAGATTTGAGAGGATCCTGGGCTTAGTCAGTGATGATCAGGATTCCAAATAGAAAGTAGTCTCTCCAAACAGACAATATATTGGTTTTGTCTTTGTATCCTATCACCTGGCACATAATAGTTACTTTAATCAATGTTTGTTTAATTAAATTAATTGAACTGTCCAAGGTCACACAGGTAGTAATTAGCAGGGACAGGTTTTTGATTCCCCCAACTCCAAATCTAGCATGCTTTCCAGTGACAAGTATCGTCTCATCCCTCCATTGGTGGTATGGGGAGGATTGTTCTTTCACTGTCATGCATATATTGTAGTAGAAGGAGACTGGTTAACGATCCTGTGGTAAGGGAGGAACCTTGTCCCTCTAGCCCTGAAATACTTTTTGAGTTCACATGGATTTCACTCAAGAAAAACTAGCAGCTCCCAAGGCAGGGCTGATAGGACCATGTTCAACATAGGCTATGTCTATTCAACGAAGGGGCTGGGAGGATTTAAGAAACCCTTTCTTGACATAAAACATGAAAAAGTACCTATTTTAGTCCCCCACATTATTCTCTTTTGTTATTCTTGTGTCTTTGGGGATGTTGGTCAAAAGGGTATTTTTATCTGGGATATAGCATAATCATATGGATAGAGAGCTGACCTTGGAATCAGGAAAAGATGGGTTCATGGTCTGCTCAGAACTTACATTTGCTGTATGACCCTGAGAATGTCATTTACTTCTCAATGCTCCCAGAGAACTCTCCAAGACTTTAACTCAAGAAAGAGTCGTCTAATCTGTGGGAACGCAGAGAATTCCTACAGATGTTGACCCTCACTGATAAAGTCACAGATTTGGACCTCCTCTCTCATCCATCAAAATAAAATAAAAGTCTTGTTTAACCTGTACTTTGATTTTTTTAAAAATTCTCTTAGTGGACCAGCAGGGCTGTAGTTATTTTGTAAAGAGGCAAATTCATTCTGCTACACTCAGTGTTACTTTAAAAAATCAGAACACCTCCTGATAAGTAGCCCCCTTTTTACAATTCATTATTACCTTCTACCTTGATGGACCAGTCACGTCCAATTCTTCGTGACCCCATTTGGGGTTTTTGTGGCAAAGATACTACAGTGGTTTGCCATTTTGTTTTCCAATTCATTTTACAGTAGGAAACAGGCAAACAGGGTTAAGTGACTTGCCAAGGGTCACACAGCTAAGAAGTGTCTGAGGCCATATTTGAACTCAGGAAGATGAGTCTACCTGACTCCAAGTTTGGCACTCTACGCACTCTGGCACTACTCAACCAGGTTTCTTGCCAAGATAGCAGAGAGATAGAAAGGCAGACTGTTCAACTATCAAAGACCCACCCCAGCAAAACTCAGAACCAATAATGAAAAAGAAATCCAAGGGAAAACCACAGGAACTTATTTCTTCCAGTCCAGAACTGCACAAAATGTTAAGCAGGAAGTTCCCACCCTCCTCATCTTCAGCCCTCTTATATATCCCAGAGTTTAGCCAAGTCTCACCAGTGTCTGGCAGGCAGCAAGCACTCCATAAATGCTAGCTGCTAACTGAAGAAGGGATAGATTTGAGCAATACAGAGAAAGAGAAAAAAACATGAACTAGTGGGTTTTTTCTTTTGTTCTGTATCTTCTTATGCAATATGACTAATGTGGAATTATGTTTTGCACGATTGCACGTGTATAACCTCTATCAAATTGCTCACCAGCTCAGGGAGGGAGGGAGAAAGTTTGGAACTCAAAATTTTTTTTAAATGAGCATTAAAAATTGTCTTTACACAAACTGGGAAGAAATAAAATATTATTTTTTAAAAAAGAAAAATTAAGAAAAAAAAGAAAAAGAAAACCATGAATTGAAGTAAAGTAAAGCAAGGCAGAAAACAACATACACATTAACTAAGGTAAAGGGAATGGAAACTGAACTCAGATTAATTGCAAGAAACAACCTTGGTCTGAAGGCAGAGGATAAATCATACCCCCTTGCTTCTTTTCCATAGAGTCTGGGGATTTTTCTTTCTTACAGGAAAAAGTTCTATACGGGAGTGAGGCATTTCGGGAAATAAATGGGATTAAAAAACAAAGGGCATCAATGACACTTTTTTTTTCAAAGAGTGCTATAAACCATAAACTATCACAGAATAACTTTTCTACAAACCTGAGTTACTACTGATTTCTCAGGCTAGCTTGGAACAATCTTAACCCTGATGCTACATAGAGCACACGGTCTGATACTTCACTATCCTCCAGATTCCTCATGACCTGACTTTGTCTCTTGGTTTCTTCCTTAGGTCACCACTGTAGACATCTCTTTGAGAACTGCCCTAGAATTCTCATAAAAGGGAAAGAGCTGGGAAGTCACTTCAGTCATCACCTAACGAGCCCACACTGATTGTTATCTCCTATCCCTGCCTCTGGTATCTCTTGCTCTCTAGCTTCATATGGAATGGACCCTATTCATCCAGGGGCCAATTACTGAAGGAGTATGCACTACGCACTCTGCCAATGCTACATGAAAATCGATCCAGATTTCCGACCACAGATTCCACTCAATTTGCCAGCCTCAGAGGAGGTCATCTAGTCCAACCTTCTTGCCTTACAGATGGAGAAACTGAGGCCAGAGAGATTGAGGGACCAAGTCCATGTAAGTAGGGAGTAGCATAGGAAGAAATCTGATTCCTGGACCTCTGACTCCAGTATGGGTGCCCTTGTACTGTACCATGCTTCTGATGGCATGTGGCTTTAGACCAAGGGTGACTGACCCCACTTTCAGGCCTGATTATGGGGCTCCCTCCCTATACCAGTTGCCTCCTCTAATGTGACCAATGCATCCTCCTTCAGTAATTGATTCCTGGATGAATAGGGTCTATCATATATGATGCTAGAAGACTATAGATATCACAGCCTGATTTTACTGGCATGAAAATGAATATGAATGAAAGGGGGTTTTTATTGCTGGGAAATAGCACATAAGGAAAAACACGAACATGGGCCAGGAGTTTAGAGAGCTTTTTGATTTGCTTCTATTCTTCCTCAACTTGACTCAGGAGCAAGCTAGCTCCGTCCACTGCTCTGCACCTCTCACATACCACAGGCTTCCACACTCCCCAGGTCATACATCTTGCTCATGCAGGGGATACCATACCCCATCATGCCGCTGAGGGACAAACTTGAGCATTCTCTTCAATGGCCTTTCTCAGGCACACCCGTCCCCATCCATTGATCCTCTGCCTCCACTCATTCCCTGGTTTTTAGGACACTCCCACTCCATCTTCCTCTCCCCATATCAGTGATACTGAATCCCTGGTTGCCAAAAACAAGAACAACAAACCAAGAACATCCCCCATCTGAGATGTCTGCTCCTTCATCCCCATCCACCTCAACCTTAGCCCCACCATGTTCCACTCCAGATCTGCCAGCCTCTTCTACTATACCCATAATTAACAAACCTCCTCACATCTCAAACTTTTCCATTTCTTACTCCCATCTTTTGGCCCACTGGGACCTGGACCATCCTTGGGTGGTCGCCCTTTTTGGTACTGGCTGCACATCTTCTCATGTCTCCAACTCCTTGATCATGATGGGGGACTCAGAATGCTCGCTGCTTCCCATTGTCACTTCCTGACTCTCCCTCTACCACTATCCTTCAGTGCTCTTCTCAAACATTTACCACATCCAAATTTACCATTCAATCCACCTGGTGGTGACTATTATTTATCTACCCCAGAGCATTCTCCCTAGTGAGTCAGAGCACGGTTTAGATTCTCTCTCTCCACCCCAACTCTTGCCCCCATACTAATGTGTTTCAAGACAAATGCTGGTGTTCCCACAAATGCACCAAATTTTCCATTTCTCTTTCATTAGACTTTTTTTTCAATTCAATAAACATTTATTAAATGTCTACTATGTGCCAGGAACTGTGTTAAGCACTAAAGGTACCAAAAATGCAGGAGACAGTCCCTGCCCTCAAGAAGCTTACAGTCTAGTGGGTGAAACAACATGAGAACAAATATATACAAAGGAAGCTGTCGTTTGTCCCCCCTTTTCCAGAAGGACCAGTGACATCATGGGATGATGCCATAACTTGGACATGAATTGGATTTAAGTGAGACAGAGTTGCACAAAGTCATTAGCCTCTCTCTTCCAGAGTCCAGGGACAAGACAAAAGTCAGGATAATGGGTGATGGCCCAGCACGCAGCAGATGACCTTGGCATCTTCAGTATCTGAAGCTCTAAGTATTCCACAGCACCTGCTTCAGCTGCCTTCATCGTCAATGGAACAAATTATTCTCCTTGATCCATTCCGCCAGGGTTGGTCTTCACATGCTTGGGGTAGACATCTCCCCAACTCAGTTACGGGTTTGAGGCTTGTAGGTTCCCCTCAGCCTGGTTTAGCCCATCTACAGAGATGATTTTACCAGGGTGTGGCTATAGGGCACACTACAGTTTCTTAGGGCTATAAGTGAGAGTTGAGTGACAGGAGGATACCAAAGGTGGCTTAGTAGCCCTGAAAAGGGCTCAGCAAGCCCTCACATCAGAGGTGCTAGTCCTCCTTGAACACCCCAACATGCCACCAAGGGAAGAGACTGGAATTAAAAGAGGTTGGGGAAGGTTTCCTGTAGAAGATGGGGCTTTATTTGGAGCTTTAAGGAATCCAGTGAAGTCAGGAGGCAGAGGTAAAGAGGGAGAGCATCCCAAGCTTGGGGGATAGCCAAAGAAAATGCCCAGAGCTGAGATGGAGGGGCTTGTTCCTGGAACAGCTGGGAGACCAGCGTCACAGGATCAAAGAGTAGGTGTGGGGTAAGGTGTAAGAAGAATGGAAAGAGAGCAGGGGGCAGGTTATGAAGGGCTTTGAATGCCAAATAGAGTATTTTATATTTGATTCTGGAGGTGATAGGGAACCACTAGAGTTTACTGAGTAGGGTGGGAGCATGGTCACCTGTGTTTTAGAAAAATCACTTTAGTGACATACTGGAGACAGGCAGACCCATCAGATGGCTACTGCAATAATCCAGGGGTCAAGTGATGCGGGCCTGCCACAGGGGACAGTGCCAGAGGAAAGACAGGGTACTGCAGATGAGATGGACAGGCCATGGCAAACAGATTAGACATGGGGGTGAGAGGTCAGGATGACTCCTAGCTGGGAACCTCAAGGACAAGGAAGATGGTGTTGCCCTCTATAGTAACAGGGAAAGGGATGAGGGAGGATTTAGAGGAAAAGATAATGAGTTCTGTTTGGATATGTTGAGTTTAGGACATCTACTAGACATCCATTTTGAGATGCCTGAAAGGCAGCTAAAGATGTCAGACTGGGGGTCAGCAGAGTACATTGAGGCAGGAAAGGCAGATTTGAGCATCATCAGCATAGAGACAGTAAATCCATGGGAGCTGATGAGATTGAAGTGAAAGTAATATGGAAGGAGAAGAGGGTCCAGGATAGAACCCTAAAGGACACCTACAAGTATGTGATCTGGAAGAGGATTCAGCAAAGGAGACTGATTAGAAGCAGTCAGATAGGTAGGAGAAGAACCAGGAGAGAGGAATGTCCAGAAAACGTGAAGATAAAAGAGTATCAAGGAGGAGAGGGTGATCAATAGTGTCAAAGGCTTCAGAAGGGTTAAGGAAAATTAGGATGAAGAAAAGACCATTAAATTTGGCAACTAAGAGTTCACGGGTAACTTTGGAGAGAGCAGTTTGGGTGAAATGATAAGGCTGGAAGCCAGATTGCAAGAGGTTAAGAAGACAGTGAGAAGAAAGACAGGAGAGACACTATATTTAGCTATAAAGGGTAGAAGAGATAGAGGACCGTAGTTAGCAGGGATGGAAGGATCAAGTGAGGATTTTTTTCAGGATGGGGGAGACAGGGGCATGTTTGTAGGCAGTAGGGAAGGAGCCAGTAGAGATTGAAAACAAGTGAAAGAGGATGACAGAGAGGACCATCTGTTGGAGGAGATGGGGTAGGTAGATGGGTCAGCCTTGGTAAGGAGTAAAGCCATCTTTTCACATGAGACATGGCAGCCCATGTGAAGGCATGAAGGCAATGAATATGGGAGCAATCCAAAGCTGAGGCTTGGCTGGGCATAACTGGAAATATGATAAGAGCTCATGAAATTCAAGACAAGAGGATAGTGTAGAACTGAATTGGTTCACTGAAAAATCCAAGATGGGGAGAAGAGATTTAAAATGGCTAGTACAGGGGCGATGACCTAGGAGAGAAATGAAGGGCTGAGGGATGGGAAGTCATTGAGTGGACAAAGAGTAGGTTTTTGCAAGGGAAGGCAGAAGGAGAGGTGAAAAGCCAACAGATTATGGTCACATGGGGGATTTCAGAATTTTTTTAGATCAAACTAGCACATTTGTGGGTGATGGCAAGATTGAGGGTATGAGCATCTTTGTGTGTGGCTGAGTTGGGGTGGAGGAGTAGTCCAGAGTAGGCTGAGGAACTGAGTAGTTAGGGCACTTGAGAGAATCAGTTGAATGTTGAAGTCCCTAGAATGAAGGCAGGAATTGAGGAGGAGAGAAAACTTGTGAGCCAGGTATCAAACTCACTGAGTAAGAAAGGGGAATATTTGTAAAGCCCTTGAGATCAGGTATTGTTTCTGCTTGTGTGTGTGTGTTACCAACACTTACAGTGCCTGGGGTGTTTGTTGTACAGTCATTTTTTCAGTTGTGTCTGACCTTTTGCAACCCCATTTGGGGTTTTCTTGGGAGTAGTTTGGCCTTTTCTTCTCCAGTAGATCCAGCAGATTTTGTCAGACAATCAGAGATTAAGTGACTTGCCCAGGGTTACACAGTTAGGAAGTGTCTGAGGCTGGATTTTAACTCAGGTCTTCCTGACTCTAGGCCCAAAGAAAGCTCTTAATAACTACTTGTTGACTGATTTTGGAAGCACAGAATCCTCACAAGGAATTAAGTGGGAATTACAAAGAATTTTCCAATCCTATGTCAGATAGTTATCAAGAACCAGACTTAGAATCAGAGTCAGCCAGAGGCAGTCAAAAGAACATTTAACCTGGGAATATTTTAGCTGGCTTTTGTTGGCTGTCCTTTGCTGAGTAGGTGGTTTATAGTCTTTACTACAGACTAAAGAGCTATCAGTCTGTTCGTCAGGCAGTGAGGTAGCCCAGTGGAAAAAGCACTGGGCCTGGAATCAGGAAGACTTGAGTTCGAATCCTACTTCGGATATTTCTGGCTGTGTGACCCTGGGCAAGTCACAACCTCTGTTTGCCTGTTTCCTCAACTGTAAACTGGGGATAAGAGCTCTTACCTGAAAGGGCTGTTGGAAGGATCAAACGATTTACAAATATTTTTGTAAAGCACTCAGCACAGTATCTGGCACAGTAAGAGCTTAATAAATGTGTTTTATTCCTTTCTTTTTGCCTTCTTGTTAGGCAGGGGCTTTTTAAGCAATCTGGGGATCTAGTCTTGAAGAACTAAAGTCCAGAAGATAAAAACAAAGAGAATCATAGTGACCAGAGCAGATTCTAACCCAGAACAGAAATATCAGAGTTGGCAGAAGAGTGCCCAGTGGGAAATGTAGATACAACATCCATCAGGGAACTGTGTTAGTATCACCAGAGGACAATGACAGCCCTTTAGCTTCAGGGGCATGAGTTGTCCTCACCACATAGGTCCCCTACACAAGCATACTCGACCCACACAAGTTCCTGGTGAGTGTCTCTTCACCTGTGTTCCACCCCTACATGTATGTCATAAGGATTCCACCCATGTATGTTTTCTGGTCATGAATACATATGTCCACGCCAATAGTTGGTATGAGTATCTTCAAAAGAGTATAATTATGTGTATTTGGTGAGTGGTAAGGAATCTTTTCCTTGTCCCTTCATTTATTATATTGTTTCTACTAGATATATTTTGTTTAGAGCGAATGACTTGTTAGTAAAAATTAAATGTGCCAGTGGAATCTGGTGAACTATGATTTTGAGTGGTTGTTGACTCACTCAGTGCCTCAAATCTGGGGTAGTTCTTGAGGTGTCCCATGTATGAGAGGAGGAACCCAGGTGCTACATATGGAAAAATCCCTAGATTTGGGTCCTACCCAACTCTGGTAATCCTTCACCTACTTCCTCCTGGGTTACCCAGCAAAATGTTCCTGGTTTCTTCATCTGTGTGGTCACCCTAAATTAAAGGCTGATCTGAGGCTGGGCAATCCATGGCTTCACAGACAAAAGAAATAGAGAGTAAACCAGATGAGTAAGTGAGAACCAGAATGAAGTTTTTGTCAGTGCTCACCCTCTGATGTGGGACACCGAGGCAGCTCAAGGGTCCCTAGAATCAGAAGATTTTCTAGCAGAAAGACCTAGAAAGGAAGCACAGGGATTGGAAGGACAGTGTCCACAGAGAGAGAAGGCAAAGGTAAGAGCTACAAGATCCCAGTGTCATAGATTATATATAGCTGGAAGGGACCTTAGACTGCATCAAATACAATGGTTCTCAGACATTTTTTGCTCAGGAATTGTGGCAGGAATGGGAGAACCATGCATGGCTGGTATCCCTTCAACTAGAGGGAATTTTTGTTGACTTCTTTTCAAGTTCAAAGTCCAACACATCCAGAAGTTAGTGAGCATATTTAACAGGCAGGTTTGATTTTGTGAATATTATACTTACTTGTCTACATAGTACACTGGGTAAGTACAATTTCTATTTAACAGACTTGATGCAATTTTCTTTTCTGTAATAACATCCAAAATCTATAGCACACCTAGGAAAATTCAAAGCACACTTGGGTACCATGGCACACCCTTTGAGAACCATCTCCCCTGGATTTCCCACAGATGAAGAACATGAGGAACCAGGGAAATCCAAGGTCACGGACATGAATGGTTAAGCCAAGATTTCAATGTAGGTCCTCAGATCTAACATATTTCCATGTCACTCTAATATTAAGGAGAAAAAAAACAAACCAACCAACCCAACCCATGTGGCTAGAAGGGAAGGAGGAGCAAGCTGAGGGATGAGTCAGAGCTTGGCCACATGTCCAGAGAGTGAAGATGAGTATGGTCAACAACAATCCCTCTGGTGACAGCACTGCCCTGCCTGTGAGGTGACCTGGACTTGGTACCTAACTTCCAAAGTTGACCCATGGTTTTTGGCAGTCTGAAGAGATACGTCACCTTGGGACGGACCTTGGTGAATTCTTTTATTAAAACACCCTCTGTATCAAGAAAAAAAGTGGGGGGAGGGGCTTGAAAATCCCCACTTTACTTTCACCACATGACCTGGTCCCATTCTCTCCAAGCCTCAGGGATCCAGCAACTTCCCTCAAACCTGGGTACCACTCATCCTCACTGAGGGCTTATACTGCAAAACACACTCAGCCCATTTGTACCATTTCCTCCCATACTCTAGTCACTCTCTTCCTTTTCTTCTATATTGTTCTATTGCTCCTCCTCCTTTTTCTCCCCTCCTCCTCATCCTCCTCTTCCTCTTCTTCCTCCTCCTCTTCCTCATCCTCCTCTTGTCCACCCTCCCTATATGCCTCTTCTACCATTGGTTCTGATCTGTACAAGACAGCCAAAACTTCCTCTCTCTCTACTTCTTCTTCCTCCCTGTTCTTCCGTTTAAACAATACATATAACAAGCAGTACATCAATATTACAAAAATGAGGGTTATAACCAAGGCCTCAAAGGAGGACAAGAGTGACTTGGTGGTTTCCTTGCTGCTGGCATTTTCCCAGCTGGCATTTTCCCAGCTGGCATTCCCTGCAGTAGGGCCAGCAAAGGGTTGAGATCTTGGAAAGAGCCTACCTAGAGACTGCAGACGACGGGAGCTATGGCCTCGAGCCCTGATGAAGGGACCCCGCAGTCTAAGAGGGAAAGTGTACAAACTAGGCGACAGACTGTTAGCAACTGGATTAGGGGCTACTTGGGGCTGCTGATAGAAGGAAAGTGGCTTAGGAGAAAGGGTTCTGCCCTCCAGAGGGGGCCCACTGTCCACACTGCCCCCAAAGCAAATGGAATCACATGTGGGAGGGGCATAGCCATCATCACAGTGACAATGCTTGAGGTTGTTGCAGACACCTCTGCCATGACACGTGGCCTCTGGCTCACAGTCATACTGCAGCACCCGCACATCAGAGCACGTGTGGTTGAGACAGATCTTCTGGGGGCCACACAAGGTGCCTGCCTTCACGGCCCCTCCATCAGGGAGATCCACATCCTCAAAGAGGTCAACTCCCCAGCACCATGTGTCTTCAAGGGGGATCTGGATGAGAGTGTGGTGGTTCCGCGTTTGGGGCAACCTGGGGATGTCCTCACACAGTAGCCTCCCACACATGACATTCTCAGGTTCACACTTGACAAATACCTTGTGTAAGCCTTTCTGGCCACTGCCACAGTTCCCAAACCTGTCCCCCTGGCTGTTCAGGTGATGATAACAGCTCTGCCGGG
>JAQQSU010013176.1:5000-11729 GCA_028627135.1 Pseudochirops cupreus | reverse complement strand
CGGCGGGACTGCTTATCTCCCCCTTTCACAAATCCCACTCGCAGCTGCTGCTAATCTGCCTACCTGAGAGGCTCCTCAGCTCTTCCAGTCCAGCCGCCCCCAGGGCACAGCCGCGGCTTCAGGGCAGGCTGGTTTCGGTTCGCAGTGCTGATATGGTTCCTCGTCCCGAGCTGACTTTAGTGGGAAGTATCTTTGTGTGTTTTGGAGTTCTAGGATTGGTTTAGAGTCCTGTTTTATGGGTATTTTGGGGTGGCTGTGTGAGAGCTGCGATATGTCGCTGCTGCTACGACGCTGTCTTGGCTCTGCCCCCCTAAGTACTTAATAATAAATAAAATGAGTTAGTCAACTGGTTGTGTAGATGCAATGGCAGGAGGGTAGGACAGAAGACAATGCACACCTACTATGTGCCAGACACTGCTAAGCACTTTATTTTTTAAAAAATAATGTTTCATCTGATTTTCACAATAATCCTGAAAGGTTTGTGGTATTATGATCTCCATTTTACACTTAAGGAAACTGGAGCACACAGAGGGTAAGGGACTTGCCCATGGTTAGTAAGTGCCTGATGCTGTATTTGAACTCAGACCCAGTGCTCAATCAACTGTGCTCCTGCTGCCTCTGAAGAAAGGTGTGTCTGGGAGGAAATAGTAGTAGCAATCATAAATAGTAGCAACACAATAGTAATAAGGCCTTCAATTTATGCAACACTTAATACTTTTCAAAGTAGAGCAGAGCTCTGACTTCATTTTCAGTGACCATGCATTTACAATTTAGATTCTTCTTTTAAAGGCCAAGACTGTTAACACAGCAAATCTGCAGCACCTGTCTTCCGGGTACTTGCTGAAATTCCACTGGTGAACACCACCCCCACTCACCTCCCACCAGCCAGAACAGCCAGAGGCAAGTCTCAGATGTTTCGCCCACATGGAATGCAAGCTGACTATGCCTCCTGAGGATCATCCTGTAGTTTACTCTAATAAAAAGTGTCAGTCTGAAGATTTAAGGTAGAGAAATAGACTCCCTCCGGGGCAGCTAGGTGGCCCAGTGCATGGAGCACCTGCCCTGGAGTCAGGAGGACTGAGCTCAAATCTGGCCTCAGATATTTGGCACACTTACTAGCTGTGTGACCTTGGACAAGTCACTTAACTCCAATTGCCTTGCCCTCCACCCTCCAAAAAAAAAGAAAAGAAGAAGAAATAGACCCCCAAGTGGGGCACAGGGAATGTGAGCCAGTGTCAGACACCACTCCTTTCAGTTACCATTCACCATTTACTCTGACTGTGAGCAGCAATCTGTGGCCAGCACAGCACAAGAAGATGAGGAAGAATTAAAAAGCAATAGATGCTGGTTAAAAATGGTTGGATGCAGAGCTTCTGAATAGCTGAATACTACTTGAGGGCTCATGAATTTATTTTATTCTCACAACAAATCCCATGAAATGAGTCAAATATAATATCATTATTTATTCCCATTTTGTAGATGAAAAAACTGAGGCTCAGAAAGACTGAGGTCACAAAATTACTAAAGGGTCAAGCCAGAACTCACACCCAGGCCTCCTGACACAAAATATCCCAGATGGTTAGAGCTCACAGACTTTTCACCCCTACAATTCTGACCCCGACTTTCCTTCAAAACTTGGCTCAAGTACTATATTCTCCATGAAAACTTCTCTTCTACAGTTGCTGGTGCCTTGCCTCTTCCACAAAATTACATCCACAACATATTTTTTCTATATATTTGATATGTAATAATAATAAGAATTTATATAGTCTTTTAAAGTTTTATGATATTTTATATGTATATATACACATACACATATATGTATATATATACATATAAATTCATTTGATCCTATATTAATTTCATTTGATCCTTGTACCTACCCTATTGCACCTACCCTATGCGCTATTATTATTATTTTATAGATTAGGAAACTGAGGCACAGAAAGGTTAAGTGACTTGTCCAGGGTCACACAGCTAGTAAGTGCCTGAATTTGAATTCAAGTCTTCCTGACTCCAGTCCCACACAGTTTCCACTATGTTACCTACGTCCCTACATGTTATTTCTGCCAAAAGCATCCAAGTTCCTTGAGGACAAGGATTGTTCTACTATTATCATTGAATCTGTCATATAGTAGGCATTTATCAAATGTCTCCTGATTGATTGATGCCCTTTTCTGTCCCATAAAACTGTCCTTATTTTTATTCAGTTATGGAAGTATTTCATCAAGTAAATTACGAAGATACCTTAACCATCTGCTAGTAGCCTAAATCTTTAAAAACTAAGAATGATGCCAACATGAACAAAAGCACCTAGATATGCATACCTCTGAGCCATACTGAAAGTACTTACAATCTCTGATTTTTCCATCAATCTGCAATCTTATTATTAGTGTAGTTATCCTATTCATTGGTAAAGATAATAACCTTAAATCACCAAATATCTTTTCCTTTTCATCCCTTGAGATTCTTTTCCATAGCTTTTCGTAATGTGGCCCCTACCTGAAAATATAAGAAGAAATCAAATTTTTACAACTTATAAAAAAATAAAATCAAGTTATTGTCATGTAGTGGATATAACAGAATAGATTGTGAATTAGATAATCAATTAATAAATAAATATTTATTAAATTCCTTCTCTGTATCAAGCACTGTGCTAACATCGGTGGACACAAAAAAGAGGCTAGAGACAATCCTTACCCTCAAGGAGCTCATAATCTAATTCCTGAGATAAGAAACAAAGAATATAGACAAATAAGCTATGTACAGAATTAAATAGGAAATAATTAAGAGAGGGAAGGCATTAGAATTAAGATAGATTGGGAAAGGCTACCTGAGAGGGTGAGATTTTAGTTGACTCTTAAAGAAAGTTAGAAAAGTCATTAGATAGAAATGAGGAAGGGGAATACTCCAGGTATGGCAGATACCAGAGGAAATTCAAGGAGCTGAAATAAGGGATGTCTTATTACTGGAACAATAGTGAGGCCAGTGTTATTGGACTGAAGATTATATGACAGGTGGTAGTGTATAAGAAGACTGGAAAGGTAGGAAGGGGCTAGGTTATGAAAGTCTTTGACTATCCAGCATAGGATTTTGCATTTGATCTTGGAGGTGATGGGGGACTACTGGAATTTACTGAGTAGAGGGAGTAACATGCTTGGGATCTTTAGAAAAATTCTTTAGTGGCTGAATGGAGGATGGATTGAAGTGGGGGTAGACTTGAGCCAGGCAAACCTGCCAGGGCTATTCTAAGGCCCTTGGTGAGAAGTAAAGGCTTGCATCTGAGTGATGACAGTGTCAGAGGAAAGAAGGAAGGATATTCAAGAGATGTTAAATAGGTGAAATCATCACGCCTTGGCAACAAATTGGATATAGGAGGTGAGAGATAGTGAGGAGTCCAAGCTGGGAGCTTAAGAAACTGGGAGGGTGGTGTTACATTCTATGGTAATAGAGAAGATAGGAAAGAAGAGGGATAGTTTAATGGAAAAGAAAATGAAGGCCATTTTAAACATGTTTAGTTTAAGATGTTTACTGCACATCTGTTTCATTATGTCTGCAAGGCAGTTGGCTATTGGAAATTGGAGGTCAGCTGAAAGCTGGGGCAGAATAGATAGATTAGAGAATCATCATCATAAAGACAGTAATTAACTTGATGAGAGCTGTTGAGATCATCAAGTAAAGTAGTATAGAAAGAAAAGAGAAGGGAGTCCAGGACGAAACCCTGGTTAGAGAGCATGATTTGGAGGAAGATCCAGCAAAGGAGACTGAGACTGGTCAGTATAGGTAGGGGAACGAGGAGGGAGTGGTCTTCCAAAAACCTAGAGAGAAAAAAGTATCAAGTTGGAGAGTGATCAACAGTGTCAAAGGCTGCTGAGAGATCAAGGAAAACAAGGATTGAGAAAAAGCCATTGGATTTGGCAACTAAAAGACAAAGAGAAATGATTTGTTCTTTTAAAAATTTTTTTTATTAGTTTTGGCAAATTTTATGGATAAGGAGGAATTTCAACAGCTCTATGAATGACAGAAAAATTATTGTGATGATGACAGAAAAACATTCTAAGTAGAAGTAGGCAAAGAGGCAGAAAGGTATTTCTGATTCAGGGCTGAAAATAAGGAAGCCATGAAGGTGAGTGGAAAAGGGGATGGCTCTTCTTTGCAAAGGAGGAGTATATGAGAGTTAGGTAGTCTAAGGAGCCATGAAAAGTCTTGAATCTGAGTTCAAAGAGATTGTCCTTAGTTTTAAGATGGCAGGATGCCTTTGGCAGAGACAAAGGATGTTGTATGATCTCATTGATGTGTCAAGATAAACAATGGAAATGACATTCTGAGCACATCTCCCTAGCCTTATGGTTCATAAAGGCCCTTGAAGAAGTTTTATAGACCTGCGAGATTGTAAACTCTTCCATTAGATTATAAACTCCTTGAAGGAAGGGATAGTCTTTTGCCTCTTTTGGTATCTCTGGTGCTTACTGGTACATAGTAGAAATTTAATAAATTTTGAATGATTGACTTATATGACAAAAACAGGAAGCATAGTTCTTCACTTTACTTGTGAGGTTGCTCCTTTTCCCCACCCCACTTCCCAGTCTGACTCCAAAATGTACTTATTCCAAAGACCAGTTCTGTCCTTTCTTTATCTGGAATTCCTTTCTATACTAAGTGCATCAGTTGCAAAGAAAGTGGAAACTACAGGAGGGATTGTTTTCAGGACTCTTCTCTGGTCTATAGGCAGTTCCCTAGATCAGAAGTAGAAAGAAACATTCCTTTTTGGATAAAACTCCTCAATTCTCAAATTGGGGGGCTTATTCCATTTTTCACGCAAATCCCTCACTCACCATTTCCTATAATCTTTTATCAGTCTTTCCATCTATCTCTTCCTTATGATGAAGCTGACCATTCTTAAAGGAAAGAAGGAAAAGGGAATGAGGGACAATGCACAAGAATTGGAGAGAAAAAAAAAAAGAAAGAGAAGAACATTTCTCCAAAAGTACCGTCTCCTATTTTGACAGTGTTGTGACAGCCTGTTAGCTCTCATCTAGGCACAGGTGCCTGTCTAAGCTGCTTCTGTTGCCATGTGGTAAAATATTCAATGACTCACTGTGAATAACCATCTTATTTAGAGTAATAATCTGGTGACAAGACAAACACTGTGATGTTGTGTCAACTTGTTAGAGAAGACATAAAACAGAAATACAACAAACAATCCAGGGCTAGGGGCTATGTGGTTATACTTGAGAGGTGTTGTACTGCCAGAGAGATCTAAGACTTGGGTGAGGCAGAGGAAGGAGAAATGCTTGGGGAGAGGATATCAGAAGGGATATAGAGGTTTGAGACACATTTCTGAGACTTACTTAGCAAAATCATCTCCAGTGGCCTGCAAATCAGATGGGTGTTGATCCAGAATGATGAATGATAGAGTACAGCAAAGTCAGTGAAGGCCTTGATGGTCCCTGGGCGCACAGTAATGCTGACCTCAAAAACAACTGACCCAGGGACATAAGGAGGGATGATCAGTGACAACTGAACAAACTATTCAAGGCCAACTCTCCAGTCGTCCAGTTAATAGAATCACTCTGGAAAATACCCATTCGCTGAAGTTGAATAAGAATGACTACATTATAACTTACATTACTGCCAGCTCGCACTAGAAGCACACATACTCAGATGAAATCGGGGCCATTAGAATATAGTGAGTGATCTTTTTGCAATTTTTTTTCTATCTGAAACCACACATAACTTTTGAAGATGTAAATTTGTAAAACGTCATGCTTTATGTATTGCATTTTTGGCATCTACTTTAGTTTTTAAGAATGGATGTTGTCTAATTATGCAGTGCAGCTTTGGATGAGAAAATATACTAAGTGTGCATTAAATAGACAACTTTAAATAATGGCACTTGTGCTAAGAAGTGTATTTTCTGGCAAGCAACTAATTTATAATGGTCATAGATAAATGCATTAGTGTATGAGATGCTTGTCTTTATTTATTGATTTGAAGGGGCAGTATTATATTTTTGAATATGTCTTCTTTATTGGGTCTTGTTTTTATCTGTTACAGACTTAGTCATATTTTATGTTTCTTGACACTCGAAGCACTTAAATGTTGGAAAATGAAAGCAATTTTACAGTTTAAAAAAAGTCAACATTCATCTGACCCACCCACCACATTATGAGACCAGGTAAACAGATTAAAAAAAGGATATATCTGAGCCCCCTTCCCTGGGCTTTTCCCCATGAGCCTTGGGTTCTTCTTAAGTGTGCATATCAGAGGTAAAGAGAATGAGATTAAATGACCAAATTTACTGCGTTCTTAGTGCATAAACCACTACACTAGATCTTTCGGAGCCAATTTAATTTTTAGCTTTATTCTTGGCTTAATGCAATGTTTTAGTTCATTGCGCTTTTTGGATGTGCAGAAGCAAAGATAATGTGTTACACTACATTCATTTAATGTTTCATCAGACTTTTTTGGTGTATCTACCTTTTGGTTATTTTAAAATGTTTCATCCTTATCACTTCAGTCATGAAATGTAGATTCATTAAATTACTGTGCTGGGGTAGCTCTGTGTGCAGCAGCCTTGCTTAAAATGTAGCACTGGTTTGCTCATCAGCATGCTGCAAAACCCTATTCGCCTGACAGATTTTTCCCAGACACCAAACCGTAGGCATCTTCTGACACAGGCCTTAAGAACTATCAGGGTTAGCCACAAGGAAATTTGCCTTCAAGCTG
>JAQQSU010013175.1:0-11729 GCA_028627135.1 Pseudochirops cupreus | reverse complement strand
TGGGATATGTGTGGTTGCCAATGCAAAAATGAAAAATGAGATTACTAATAGAATCACACAAATTCTTGAAGTCATGAAAGCTAAATATGGTTATGGAAATGCTTATTTTATTCCATAAATTAAAATTTGAATAAATATTTTTTAAATGAAGTGATTTATGTTGAATGCTAAAAAAGTGCAATATGCAAATGCTGAAGATTGGATAAGTGTGTGTGTGTGTGTGTGTGTGTGTGTGTGTGTATAGCACTTTAAAGTTGAGAAAGTGATTTAAATATGTTACCTCATTCAATCCTCACAACAACCATGGGAAATAGTGGCTATTAATATCCCCATTTGTAAAATGGGGAAATCAAGGTCAAATGACTAGCCAACTGTCACACAATTAATGAGTGTCTGAGGCTGGATTTGAACTCTGGTCTTTTTGATTGAAGCTAATAATCTGTAAACCATGCTGCCTAGGTGCCTATCTTCTATTAACTGCTATACATATTTGTTTTTGTCTATTGGCATGGATGTTTTCTTCTATTAGCATGGATTATCAAGTGATAGCTGAGTTAGAACTGTAAAGTTTGCAAAGTTTTTTTTTTACAAATATCTTAATTCTTAAAACCAGAAGAAGAAATTGCTATAATCATTCACATTTTACAGATGATGAAACTGAGGCTTTGAGAGATGACATAACTTATCTGTGTTTATAAGTGTCTGAGGTAGGATTCAAATCCAGATCACAGTTGCTATCATTCCCATTTTATATATGAAGAAACTGAGATGGAGTAACTTGCCTATGTTCACCACCCATGTCCCTCCTTTCTCCAATTTCAGCACCACTTTCCCCACTGTCCTTCCCATTCCTTCCCCCCTCCCTTTGTCTTTTATAGGACCTACAACATAAAACTTCTACCTTGAAATTTTATTATCTCTGAAGGCATAAGTCCCAAGGATCATTTTAATATGTTGAAGTGTTTGATGAAGTTTAGCTCATCTCCTGCAAGGAAAAAAAAAAAGCAATGCTGCCCTCAAGGCACAAAGGCATTTTCCAAATGACTGTGGTGACAAATTAGATGGCTAAGAAACCAAGGGCTAGATAACAAGGAACAATTCTGAATAAAGGAACACCCAAATTTGACAGCTCACCTATATCACAGCTGTCACTCAAAAATGTTAACTAACAAAAGTAATTAACACTTCACCTGTATAGGCTGCCATGTTTATTCATTAGTAAGGTTAAAAACCCATCTTGTATTTCATGGAAGATTTATGCAAATGATAGAAAGCAATTAAGATGTTTCTTCCCCAGGTGTCACTACCAATTTGGGCACAGATTCCCATAGAATGAAGATGAGAAGGGTATTTACTCAGAGAGAATTTGAAGAAAGCAAATATACATAGGATAGAAATTGTTTATATGAAGAGAAAGGAGAAAAAAAGAAGGGAAAAGTCCTACAATGAGATGTGTGAATGGTCTGAAGAAAATTGGTTACCCACAGTAGAGAAGGTGAAACTTAGGAGAACAGAGGAAGAAGAGAAACAGAAAAATCATAAGGGCAAGCAAAAAACAATAAGGCATGTAGGTCAGCATAAATGTGAATGAGGGTGAAATGGATGTGCTAAGAGGCACTGGGATGGAACCAGTGAAGAGCAAAGATAGGAAAGGAAATTGTGAAAGGGGAAGCGTTAAGTACTTATGGCTGGAGTGACTTCAAGAACTCTTGAATCAAAGGAGATACATTTCTATTTCTCAGACCACAGATTACATCAAAGCTAGAGACAGATCTCTGGCAGGTGATCTAAAGTAATGAAGGAGATAGAGAGTAGCAATTGGAAAAATAGAGGTCATACTAAAGAAAGGATAGGACAAAATAGTTTCTAGTAAAAAATCTTTCTTAGAAGGATTTTTTGAGTTTTGGAAAATACTGGATGGAAATTTTTGCAGACATGCCTGTTTTTAGTGCCAAAATGATGATTTATTTAGGAAGTATAATTCCAATTTCAGTTTCTGATTTGCTAAGTTTCATTACTCTTCTGCAAAGTCTGTTTTCATAATGATATTGCAATTTTCTCTCTGATTCTTCTAGCTGGCCAATTAAAAAGCCATTTACTTTTTAGTGAGTTCTTGGATTTGTGGCTATATTTTATTTTTGTTTTTGGAAAATACAAAAAAGTGAGTTTGTTACTAAATCATAAAAGAAATACAGTGCAGCTTAGTGAACAGAGTTAGACTTAGATTCAAGAAAAGAGATCCCAGTCATGCATCTGATGCATATTAGAGAATTAGCACATAAGCACAGGAATGACACATTGCTTCCCAGTAACTGTGAGTTATACAAGTTACTCACATGCATTGGTAATGGTACTTTCCAAAACAGAAACTCTAGACATGGATGAGATCAAAGTTCTGGACAAAATTGCAAGCAAAATCATAGTTAAAGATATTTACAATGTGGTAGAAGGAACCTTTATCAAATAAACCTCAATTACTGGTCTTTTTCAGAAAAAAAAAATATGAATTAGGAAATTACAAGCATGTCACCTGATCACAAATCTATATTAGAGTACCTGTTAATGCTTGAAAAAAAACTAGTTGTTAATGATTTTTTGTTAATGTGATAGGGTGTCCTCTATGGAGTGCCCTAATGATCGGTGATTGGTCCTGTGCTAGTTAACATTTTTTCAATGGCTTAGATAAAAGTATAGGTATCATGTGCATAAGATTTGCAAATGGCACAAGGCTGGGATGGATAGTTAGCATACTGGATGGAAAACTGAGATCAATAGACTAGCACATTGAGATGAAATACAAAAGGGATAATTATTAAGTCTTACTCTTGAATATAAAAAAAAATCCATTTCAAAAGTATATGATGGGGAGGTAAAGTTATATAGAAATCTTTTTGAAAAAAATATCTTGTAGTTTTAGAAGATGGGAAGTCTAATATGAGTCAATAAAGTGACATAGTAGCAAAAAAAAAAGAAAGGAAGGAAGGAAGGAAGGAAGGAAGGAAGGAAGGAAGGAAAGGAAAAGGTAATGCAATCTTGGGCTACATTAATGTGATTGATATGCCTTCAAGGAACAGGGAGGTGATAGTCTCATAGTGCTCTGCTCTTGTCAGTTCTCAATGATGTCATCTAGAATATGTTCAATTCTGGGCACTACCATTTAAGGGAGACATTGATAAGCTGAATAATGTCCAGTGGAGAGCAATCAGGATGATTGAGAACCCAGATAATTGTTGTCTAGTTCAGGTCATATGAAGGATTTGGGCAATGCTAGTCTGGAGAAGAGAAAACCAAAGGTTGCAGTGGGAGTAGTTGGTAAGGCATTATAACTTGTCACATATTTGAAGGGCAGTCATGTGGAGGAGTGATAGGATTTATTTTGTTTTCCCCCAGAGGTCAGAATCAGTAACAGTTATTAGAAGCTGATAAAAGTCGATTAAGGTGGAATTTATTGCCCCAAGAAATGGTGGTCCCCCTTTCCATTTGATGTCTTCAAACAGATACTGGATAACCACTTGTTAAATAGGATACAGTGGAGATTCAGTTGACTTAGATCTCCACTGAGGACCCTTCCAACTGTCAGATTTTGTAATTCCATGATTTAGCCTGAAGAGCTTCAGGGATGCTTTAATGATCATGAAGAAGTGTTTAAGTTAAAGCAAGTGAGAGCTTTAATAAGGTACATTGTGCTGTTCTTGTGTTCATTTTGTTTTTAAAAGACTCAATTCTTCAAAATGATCAAACTAATTTGAGGAGGGAAGAATTGATTTAACGTTAAAGAGCCCATAATCTTGGAGAATAAAGAGATGTTTGATATTGGTTTCCAGGCTTATTTATCAAATGATTATTGAGATGTTTTCTGTCACCTTGTAGGTTTTTTTTAATGCTTAATTTCCTCAGAGTTTATTCACTTCCTTTTAAATGTTTTGGCTACAATTCAAGTAAGTGGCCAGCAAGACATGTGGTGATGCCTAAGTAATGTCCCACATGATGTGACAGGTTGTATATCTGCACCAGACTTACAATAAGTTTAGTTGATTGAGAAAATAGAAAAATGTTTATTCTTTCAATATATAGCTATCTATAAAATAACGTTAGCATAACTTTTAAAAAGACAATTGATGAAAGAGAACAAGAGTCAATGAAATGATTATAATTTCTCCCAATTCATTATTCTAAATAACCAGGCCTCATAGAAGTAGAAATTATTTCAAAGACATTTAGTCCCACCCTCTCATTTTACAGATAAGGAAACAGATCCAGAAAGATTAAGTGATTTACCCAAGATCACATAGTTAATAAACATCTAAGACAGGATATGAAACCAAGTGCACTGAATTCAAAGTCATTGCTTTTTCCATTTCAACCAATTGCCTGTTGAAATTAACAATCATTCTCTCGAAGTCTAAAAAAAATCATGATCATTCTCTACTATTCACATTTATGTAAAATGAAAATGGAACCTCAGATAGGTCAAATGACTTTTTCAAGGTCATACATTTAGTAAATGTCAGGATTCCATGTTCTCCTTGTCCTGCACACTTTTTTTTTCCTATAGAGGAAATAAAATAAATATTCAAGCTTGAACATTTTCTCAAGTCCTTTTTTTTTTCTATAGTAGATAGTTCCTACCATACCACTTTAGGGTTTATGCCATTCAAGGACAAACCTCCTTCCTATTAATCTTCCCCTTTCTTTAGTCAGAGAAACCTTTAAATACCTAGGAAGAGCTTATCAGAAAGCTCAGAATTACCTTCTTAACAGTCCTAATAGCTAAGCTCTCTGAGAGCTCCCTCAGATTCTTTTGCATCATTGCTGACTGGTGGCAACAGCATAAATTTAAAAAAAAATCATGTCTGATAAAGACCCCATGATGATTTTTTCTGAATCATTATTTGGTTTAAAAAAAGCTAGTTTCCAATTTTTAAGGTATCAGTTTTTAAAAAACTATTTAAGAAAAAAAAAAAACTCCACCATTTTTTCCCCCTCTTTTCTGATAAATGTCTTGCATTCACTTAGAGTTGGTTAGGTATACTCAATAGATACACCCATGAATGCTAGGCAGATTAGGTTTTTTAAATGCTTTCTACTTTTAAAAGAAGCCCAAAATTCTTTTTTCCTTCATGCAACTTTTCAGAACACATTTTGATGGAATATATTTTGTGAAAAGTAACACTTTAATATACCAATGAATCTGTGATCTCATTGATTTCCTCCAATGATGCACATCACGACCCATCCACGCTTTGCCTTCTGGTGGGACTCTTATCCATGCCCTGTCATAGTTTGCCATAGGGGTTCACCCATTGTGATAAAAAGTATTTCTGTTTCTCTTGACACCAGGAGGATGCCAGTGGAGCACATGGGCATCTGCAACCCCTCTGCAGTCCATGTTCTCTTTTGAGTAACGGTAGCTGTGAGTCACCCAAAGGTAAGAGCCAGCTACATAGTGGGTATAATGACTACAGCACAATGTGCAAGAGAAGGTAAGTATAGGAGGTCATCAAGAGATATGAGACCAGAAACAAAGGAATACTTATGATACAGAAAGGAATAACTAATGGACAGCCTATGCATCCTAGTAATATCTATGAAACATCAAGAAAACAAATGGAAGTTTCCCATCACTTTCATTGAATGTGAATCCTCATGGAATATTTCTGACAGGACAGTTGCTCACATTGAAAATGGATAAACTGTGGTTTGTACTCTTAGAAAGAATGTTTAAATCAATGAGATCACACATTCATCAAATTATCTAGGTATCTGCAGGTATGGCTATGTTTTCCCAGGTGAAAACAAACAATACACCTAGCTGTGGGTCATAACACCTTCAATTCAGAACTGGTACCCTCCTTTGCTTCATATTTATTTAACTTGTTTCAATTTCCTTGCTTCACACTTATTACTTTCTCTTCTTCTACTAGGGGGTAGATCTAAAGATGGAGTGAACAATTTTTGTCTGAACAGATATTTTTAATAGCTATATATTGCTCTATAGAATATTTCCAATTAAAAAAGATAACAAATAATGCTGCTGTTGCTAATAGACAACTTCTTTAGAACTTAAGAAGAAAGGGAGAATATTTTGAGTTAGGATGACAATTGACAGCAGGTTTCTAGATGGAATTTATTCAATTGACTTTTGATAAATTTATTGGTTAGAGTTATATACAGAAATATTCTGATAAATCGTCTGCTTTGTCTCTTAAGGCTACATGTCTCTGGTTCTCTCAACAGAATAAAGCAAAGAAAAATAAATGTTTGGAGCCAAATAACAGTATTCTCTTGAAAAGCTTCTTTTGTGTAGAGCTAGCCCAGCATTGCTACTCCTGCTCTCTAATTTCCCCCTGCTGCACCAGAAAATGCCTTTGTAAAGTTTGTGCAGTACATAGGGAGCTTTTGGATGCAACATAAATGTCAGCTGTATTTATTGTTATTTTTATTCTGTTCAAATCAGTATAATGTGGGATACAAGAAGCAGTGCAAATATATGGAAAGCCAGTACTTTTTTGAACCAAAAGATCCAAAAGATCAGTAAGGAGTCCTGACAATACCAGGCTAGAGCATCTGGGACCTTGTTCTAATCCTACCATCATTTCAATGCTTGTCTCAGAAACCCACAAAAGCCAGGTTGATTTTCTTTTATTTCTTTTCTCTTACTCTTGCATTTTGCTGCAGTTAATTTCCAAAGAGCTTTTAAGCCATGGACCTCTGTGCACAGCGTGCCCTCTGCTTGGTGTCCCATGGACAATAAGTCTCAAATTACCCATTGACTGGAAGTGAAATAAAATGATATCCTGCATCACAGGTATTGCAGTAAGCATCCCACAGAAGAGAGTGCTGGGAATGAAATTGTGAAATATTGATCATACTTGCTAGAAAATATAATTTATATAAAAATGGTGTATAGTTGCTATGACAATTTTTAATACTATAGATGTTCTTTTAGAAGCCTACGGATCAAAGGAGGCCACAAGGTTATTGAAAGAACATGAAGGTTTAAAGATTACTAATACAGAGAGCCTATCCCATTTGTACTTTTGGCATAGTGTTGCTAAAAATATAGCTGAAGGTCACATCTGGGACTCCAGGATTACTTTCCTGGAAAAAATGAGAATTAAAGGCTTTACATTTATGTCACTCCACTAAAGTCCTGTTCTGATGACTCATTGTGATTTAGAGGTGATACTGGTTTGTTAAAGACCTTAGTATTGGGGGGATAGGTTCTAGCACTCCAATCAAGCTAAAAAAGACCCTGATAAAGGGTTCAGGCATATATTTTGTGTTCATTGTTTAACTTTTTAAAAAATTCTCTAGTGCTTATTACAGTCCCTAGCACATAAGTGCTTAATAAAAATTTTTATAGATTGATCAGGAAGGATCCAATTAAGATGATAATAGAAATTTTCCTCTCTAAACAGTCTTGACATTATTGAATAATTCACCATTCCACTCAACACTGTCATCTTCCCTTGAATCTCTTCATTTCCTTCCTCTGAGGCTTCTCATGACTTTTTCTGGATTATCCCCACAACCCACCATGTCCTCTTTGATTCTCAGGCTGCTGAGTAACATAGACTCATACCACCATACTTTAAATCCTTTTCAAATTTATATTATTATCTTAATTGGAACCTTGATGATACCTACTAAGTCATTTTTTACTTTATTTAATCTATTAGGATAAGGTACTGGACACTGAAGTCCTCTCTCAAGCTGAACTACCAAGCATTCAAATTCTACTGCACAGAACGCAACTCCAATGGGCTGGCATGTGGTCTGAATGCCAAAACTATGTTTGTGTAAAAGATTATTTTATGGAGAACTCACATAAAGCAAGAGCTTACATGGAGGTCAAAAGAAGTGGTACAAGGACACCCTCAAGATCTCTGAAAAATGTTAATATTGATTATAAAAAGTAAGAGATACTTATGTAAGACCACCCAGAATGATGCACTTGCATCAAAGAAGGCACTGTGGTCTATGAGAAAAGCAAGATTACAGTGGCTCAAAGGAAACATGAGATGCGTAGATCTAGAAACACGTCCATACCAAATGTTCAAACAGATTATTTGTGCCTTATCTGTTGTAGAACCTCCTGAGCTCATATTAGCCGGATCAGCCACAGTTGAACACACTGTACTGTGGCCCCACCATTGTGATGTTTTTGTCTTCTTCAGGAATGAAGGATGAATAACTCTATCAAGTAGATAAGTGCCATGGCAGATAGAATACTAGACTCAGAGTCAAGAGGAGCTGATTGAAGCTTTACCTCAGACACTTAGAAGCTCTGTAACTCTAGGAAAGTCACTTAACTTCTCTCAAGCTCAATCTCTTCATCTATAAAATGAGGGTAATAAAAAAAAAACTACCTTATGGGTTGTTCTGAGAATCAAATGAGATCAAATGCTTGGTAAACCTTAAATCATTATCATCATATTACTTCTTTTCTGATTCCCTATAATAGTGTTCCGTATGTTCTCTCCACTCAAGTTCTTTATTTTTTCTTTTCTTACATCATCTCTACTCCAGTTCCCTTTTATCTACCCTTTATTCCGGCTAAACCATTCTACTAATATTTCCCTGAACTCAGCATTTTATTATATGCCCATCTGCATAAGTTGAAGACTTCCACCCATTCCTGTAACCCACTCACTCTCTTTTCACTTTTCCCACTTAAAATTCCTAGTTTCCTTCAAGAATCATGTTCTGTTACTTTCTACTTTATGGAGAAAATTAAAACTATTTTCCCGTGAGATCCCTCTTCTACTCTATATTTCAAAATACTTCCACATAATTCTCTATCTTCTCCTCTTCTCTAGTCACTGAGAAACGTATGCCCCTTTCTTTACCAAGGTCATCCTTATAGTTGTGACCTTAATCCCAATATGTCTAATGTCCTGCAGGAGATAATCCTTTAAATTATCCCCCTACCTCTTTCATCTTCAGTATTTCCTTGTTGGCCTAGAAACATGCTCATATTGCTTCCATTCTGAAAATAACAATTGCCCTGTGTCTTCTCTCTCTCATAACCAATCTCCTTGAAACTGCTATCTATAACTGATTCCTCCCTTTGCTCATCTCTCCTACTCATTTTTTATTCCTTTTCCAACTGGATTTCAGTCTTACAGCTGGAATGAAACACCTCTCTCTTATCTTTTAATTGTTAAACCTGACTACTTTTTTTATGCCAGTATCCTTCTTAACCGTACATTTTTTTGATACTATTCACCATCCTTTTTTACCTCTTGGTTTGCATGACCCTGTTGCCTTTTCATTTTCCTATTTATCTAACAACTCCTTTTGAATCTCCTTCATTGAAACATCCATCTTGCACACTCTAAGTTAGAATTGAGAGAGAGAAAACTTTATTCTGGACAAAAATTCTCTCTCTACACTTTTTTTTTTTTACCTTGGAGATCTCATCCACATCCATGGGTTCAATCATTTCTACACAGTTGACTCCCAGTTCTGTTTAGTCTCATTCCTAAACACCCATCCCACATAGCTGACTGCTTGCTACATATCTCACACTGGCATCTCAAACTCAGTAAGTACAAATATGCATCTTATTGCACCCCCATTGCTTTAACTTATTTCTCCTCCAAACTTACTTATTTCAATTATTGTCATGAAAATCCTTCTAATCATTTTCCAGGGCCACAATTTTCAAGTCATCCTCAACTTTTTTTTCTCATTTTCACTCCCGTCATGTTGAATTAGTTGCTAATTCTCATTATTTTTCCTCTATGCCATCTCTTAAATACATAGTTTTGTTCTCTACACTTATCCCTTCATCTCTTATCTAAACCAGTAATCTGGAAAGTGGAGTTTTGAGCCTCTTGGAGAGTGAGCATTGTTTGACCAAAACGGTTTAATCAAAAAGTAATAGCATAGGAAAATGGACCACATGCTATCCTCCCCATGATAGCCAATCATGAATCTTGAGTCCCATAGCATTTCTCTCTAACTCCTTAACCTTCATTCATTACCACCACCCCCCCCACACACACACACATTCCATTGTTGCCTTTTGGAAGTAGGCATAATTCCTGCAGGAAATTTATGCCCCTAACCTCAATCAGAGCATTTCTACTGGTGCCATTAAGAAAATCTCCATCTGCCTATCATATCCACAAGGGAAAAAATATTGATAGGAGCTTTTGATGAAAAAAGCTGGACAAACACTCGTAGAGGTGACTATAATTCCCACAGCAAGCAAAGTAATATTCCTAAGGCACAAGGGTTTGACCATGTCACTCTTCTGCTTAAAAATGTTCTGTTATTCACTATTGTTTTAGAATCTTCTAGAATTTTGCTAAAGTATTTTCCCAGATATTTCATATTATTCCCCATTTATCCACCCTATATTCCAGCTAAATGATTCTACTAATATTTCCCTGAACTCAGCATTTTATTATATGCCTATCTGCATAAGTTGAAGGCTCCCACCCATTCCTGTAACCCACTCACTCCCTTTTCACTTTTCCTGCTTAAAATTATTAGTTTCCTTCAAGAATCATGTTCTGTTAAAAAAAGGAAAATAAGCCAAAAAAATGTTTCCCAATTATCTCCCTCTCACAAATATTTGTGGTTTTTCCTACTTCTTGAATGCAGGAACTCTTTTATCTTTGTCTTCTATGAGGCAATCCCACTGCATTGCATAAATTGAATTTGTACAATTTCATTGTATAAATATTGAATTGACTTGTTCAAGGTCAACCAATTCTTCTGACTTCATTTGCGATGATATTCCAATTATTCTATGCTGTCTCTCTTAGTGAAGATGAGCTCTTGCCTTTTCTGATATGCCCCATTCTACCTAGTCATGCGTGTAAGGAAACTTGAATTACCTAATTTTCATTTTATATAATCTTGTAATATCCATGTGCAGCCTTGTTAACTGAAAAGAAACTTTCTTAGAATCTTTAAACAAGATAAGAAATAATAGTGGCCAAGAAAACAGTTTGCTATTGCAACTTTATGAGTAAGAAAATTGCCTAATGAAATTTCATCATCAGAAATGTATGCAACTTTTCTACTCATTAGTAAAATTTTGGATATAGGGTGCTTTTGTCCATATCCACAAAATCATGGCTACTTTTGCCAGATGAAGGAAATCTTTTTCCTCTTTCCAGGGTTGTGATTACAGCTTGGGCAATTGAACCAATACATGGTGATGCAGGTAACCCAGAACTATGCCAAGTTAATCAAATGTCAATAATAGAATGTAAGAGCAAACTCACACCCCTTCTGGGGTTTGGGGTTTGGTGCTAATCTAGTTGCCCTCTCAGAAAATTTAAGAGAACCCTGGGTCAGATGAAAGTTTATGGTAGAGAAGCTATTCCAAAAAAGACTTAACCACATAAAAACCTAAGAACTGGGTGAGATCTATAACTCATCTAGACTAATTGTGCCTGAAAGATCTAAATGGTGCCCTATATATTCTTCAGAATCTCCTTTCATCTAGTCTTTCATCTCCCAATGCTCAGTTAAACACCATCCTAGTAATCTTAATAAAATTCTCTAATAACAGCCTACTTTGCTTAAAAATCATTCATATTCAATTCTAGAATGAATGCTTGTTCTCCCTTGGAAAAAGTAACTTCTTTGCTTTGAGGTTTGATTCAACAGACAGAGACAGGAATAGTGGAGAGTCCATTGTAAGCACTAGGTATAGCATGAGTAAAGACAGGCAGTAGGAGAGAGAGGATTATACTAGAGAATAA
>JAQQSU010013174.1:0-11729 GCA_028627135.1 Pseudochirops cupreus | reverse complement strand
CCCAGGCCACAGAGCAGGACCCCCAGTCAGCCAGTGGGAAACGCCAGGCCTGAATGATCTCCCTGTAGGGAGAGCTCCTTGGGGTTTTCCAGGAAAACAGGACACAATTGTTTTAGACACTCCGTCCCCCGCTCAGTGCATGGGACCAGGGTGCCTGGTGCCCTTAGAGGGGGGAGCATAGTTATTATTCCAGCTTTCTGAACCCAGGCCACAGAGCAGGACCCCCAGTCAGCCAGTGGGAAACGCCAGGCCTGAATGATCTCCCTGTAGGGAGAACTCCTTGGGGTTTAGAAGCTCAGTGGCACCTGGGCTTCCATCCAAGAGGACACCCAGCTTTCTTTGTCTTTGCTCCTTCTTTCTCTTGAGAGACCATGTTGAAAAAGGCCCTGAAAGGCTAGTGGTAAAGATGCAGGAACATTTTTGTCGTTGTTGAAAACATTCCTGACTTTATTAAGTCTGCAAAGCTTTAGGGATGATTGTGATTTTCATCTCAGGCTGTGGGACTGTGCATGTTCCTGCGTCATTGGCTGGACTGAGATTCCTTCCTGGCACTGGGGAAGCAGGTAAAAGGAAGTCCCTCATGGCTTCTAAACAGCTGAGTGTTTTAGGAGGATGGGCCAGAGAGCTGTGGGAGACCTCTGTGTGACAGCATTGCAGCCCAGTGGTAGAAGAGGGGTATGATTATGGGAATGTGGGGAGCTTTCCAGGCATTACTGTGATGGCATCCTGAGTGACTAGACATCGAAGGAAAGGATTTGAGTTCAAATATTAGCTCTGCTATTGATTAGCTGTGTGACCTTGGACAAGTCATCAGACCTCTCTGGGCCTCTGTTTCTTCAGTAAAATAACAGGATTGATCTCTCTGATCTCTGGGGCCTTTTCCAGTTCTAAAATTATGATTCTGTCTTTATATTCCCTTTGGTTGTATGTGTCACTGGGGACAATCTCCCAACAGCTCTTTGCTACAGAGTCCTCAAAAGAACTGGATTTTTTTTTTGTCACTTTGTCAAGTGAGAAGCAGCTGTGTCCTTAGTGACCCATTCTTTCCTTTCCTGTTTTTATGAGTGGATCTGGATCAGAAGTGATGGGACCCTTGCATCCGTGGAAGTCATTTGTTCTCACAATCTCACTCATACACAGGTCAAGAGAACAGGTCTTAGTATGGACACCAGCACCCTCAGAAGTCTGACCATCAGAGGAGGCAGGAGGGGGCAATGTGCAGTGCTGGGAGTAAAAGGCAGAGATACTGGGATGCAGCCTGCATCAGACACTCATTCACTGACACTGTTGGTCTTGTGCCTCCTACAACCCTGGCAGATCTTTCTAACTGAAGTCTCCCTCAAGGTTCCTGTCTTCCTAAGTGAGATGATGTCCTCATGGCTGACAGTATCAAAAGACTTGTTGAGATCAATGAACATTGCGTCAGACCTCTGTTCTGCTCCTGGCATTTCTCCTGGACTTGTCCAGCGGCAAACACCATATTGACCATTCTGCTGTCCTTTCTGAAGCCACGCTGACTCCTGGGAAATGACCATCTTTCAGGTGAAGGATTAGCCTATTAAGACAGACTCTTAAGAATCTTGCTCAGCATGATTAGGAGAGAGTTCCCCCTGTGATTGTCACAGGGCAATCTATTACCTTTGCTTTTATAGAGATGGACAATGGAGGCATCCTTGAGCTCCTAGGGGATAACTTCTTCTTGCCATATAATCCAGAAAATTTCAGTCAGCTTTGTAGGAGCAGTGGACTCCCTGCCTTGGAAATCTCAGATGGTATTAGAATCAGCACCAGGCAGTTTACCACTCAAGAAAAGCCTGATGGCATTCAAAACCTCTGCTTCAGTTGGAAGTTTGGCTAGAGAGGGATTTATTTCAACCTGAGGTAAATGGTCAATGATTTCAGCATTTGTAGATGATGGTCTGTTAAGAACACTATGGAAGTGTTCAAGCCATCTCTCCAGGATCCTGTCCTTATCACTATTCAGCACTGAGATACACCAGTGTTGATCCATAAATAGCCTTCAGGGCATTATAAGAACATTTGGGATTTTTACTGTCAGCATAAAACTGAATTTCACCTGCCTTCTTTCTGAGGCAAAAATCCTGCATCTCTCTAAGCTTCACCCACACTTTCCTTTTGATGGAGCTAAATGCTGTTTTCTTAGAGAGGGATTAAAGATCCTGCTGGTAAACCCTGTGGAGTTCTCATTTTTCATTAGCAGCTTCTGTATTTCCCCATCATTTTCGTCAAACCAGTCTTGGTGTTTGCCAGTGTTCTGGCCCAGATGAGCAAATGCAATGCTGTACACTGGATCTCTGAAAGCTGCCCATTCCTTTTCTGCTCCATTGCTGCCAACTGGGCAAGAAGGCTCAATGAAACAGGCAAGCTGTGAGAGTTCCAACTCTTGTAAAAACTCCAACAACTTGGGGAGAAAGTGAAGATTGAGTGTGATTACATTTTCCTCAAAAGGGAGAAGCCGTTTTAGGCTTTTCAGGCAGAGCTAAATGAACCTGCCTGCCCCTATGATCCTGGGCAAGACATTGTCCTCTCGTAGGCCCTACTCCCACCTCTGCAGGAGCTGGGGATAGATAGACAGACAGACAGATAGATAGATAGATAGATAATTTGGTAAGCAAGTACTATGTGCCAAGAACTCTGATAAGGTGTGCTAAGGTCTGGGAAAATAAATACAAGTAATGCTGATCACTAAGGTCCATTCCAGCTCTCTCACGACACTTTCAATCAATTACCAAGCCTTTTCCAAGCACACATGGGCAAGGCACCATGCAAGGTAGATAGAAAAGCAAAAATGAAAGAGAGCTAGTGGTTATTTGAATTTTCTAAATATATTAACATAACAATTTGCTAACATATCACAAGGCAGTTATCGTAATAAGCTATAATTTCTTCCCTTGCTGAGACTTGACTCTATGGTGAAGAATAAAATAGACAAATATTAGAAATTTTAAAATGGCCTCACTCAGTGGTAGCCAGCAGCACTTGTAGGCTACTTTGGACATACCCCCTTTATTTGACCCTTCCCTTCCCGCAGCTCTAAATTCTCAGTCTAGGATGGTGCACAGCCTCAGATTAAACAAAAATGGAAGAAGAAATCCTGCTCTTGTCATTGACAATGGCTCTGAAATGTGCAAAGCTGGCCTTGCTGGAGATGATGCTCCTCGGGCTGTGTTCCCCTCCATTGTTGGACACCCAAGACCAGGGTGTCAGGTGGGAATGGGGCAGAAGGACAGTTACATTGGTGATGAGGCCCAGAGCAAGAGAGGTATCCTGACTCTGAAATACCCCAATGAACATGGCATTGTTACCAACTGAGATGACATGGAGAAATCTGGCATCATACCTTTTACAATAAGCTTTGTGTAGCTCCTGAGGAACCCCCTGTTCTGCTCACAGAAGCTCCCTTACACCCTAAGGCCAAGAGAGAGAAGATGACACAGACTATATTTGAGACCTTCAACACTCCAGCCATGTATGTTCCCATCCAGGCTGTGTTGTCTCTGTATGCCTCTGGTCGTACCACTGGTATTGTGATGGACTCTGATGATGGTGTCACCCACTCTGTGCCCATCTACAAGGGTTATGCTCTTCCCCATGCCATCCTTTGTCTAGATTTGGCTGGCCATGACCTGACAGACTATTTCATGAAGATACTGACAGAAAGGGGGTACAGCTTCACTACCACAGCTGAAAGGGAAGTTGTTCATGACATCAAGGAGAAGCTGTGCTATGTTGCCTTGGACTTCAAGCAGGAGATGGCCACTGCTGCTTCCTCCTCTTCCCTGAAGAAGAGCTATGAGCTTCCTGATGGTGATCACCATTGGCAATGAGAGGTTCAGGTGTCCCTCTTCCAGCCATCCTTTCTGGGTATAGAATCCTGTGGGATTCATGAGACTACTTTCAATTCTATCATGAAGTGTGATGTTGATATCCGAAAGCAGCGGTTCTCAACCTGTGGGTTATGTTCAATTTGTAACAATAAAAAATACATCCTGCATATCAGATAGATTCATAACAGTAGCAAAATTACAGTTATGAAGTAGCAATGAAAATAATTTTAAGGCTGGGGGTCACCACAACATGAGGAACTGTATTAAAGGGTCACGGCATTAGGAAGGTTGAGACCCACTGTCTGAAAGGATCTAAATGCCAACACAGTATTGTCTAGTGGTACTACCATGTACCCTGGTATTGCTGACAGAATGCAGAAAGAAATTACAGCCCTGGCACCTAGCACAATGAAAATTAAGATCATTGCTCCCCCTGAACATAAGTATCCCGTCTGGATTCATGGTTCTATTCTGGCATCTCTCTCCACCTTCCCGCAGAGGTGGATCAGCAAGCAGGAATATGATGAATCTGGCCCATCCATTGTCCATCGCAAATGCTTCTAAATGGACCGCTAGCAGATGTGTAGCATTTGCTGCATGAGTATTCACAAAGTAAAAATTTGCCCTGGCAAATATACACCTCATGTCTGCCTCATGAAACTGGAATAAACCTTTGAAAAGAAACGTTCTTGGGGAAGTTTGTATCTGATATTAGACAAATATCAGCACTTTCCAGATTGTTGAACCATTACTGATTTGACCTCGTATTCAAGTTAACAGTTGTTCCCTTGGTGTACATTTTAGCATACCTTGTACATATCTTTAATCTAAACCCTGATAGAGGTCACTTCATTTTGACAGGTAAGGCTGAGTTAACTTCCATAGAGAATTGACCTGATAATATGGCAATATAGTATCTGGCTGTTTGACAATCAACAGTTGTACAGTTTAGTTCTATAAAGCATCAGATCTGTACAGGGTATCTACAGGTCAGATTTCCAGCATCTAAAAGAGCTGACTTGCAGAATTTCTTTCCTGAGGCTGGCAAGAGTTTATCAAGTGCATGTTGTATCTTGCCACCATCCTAGCAGGAATACATATTGAATCCAAGCCTTAGGAACCTTTTTTTTCCCCTTAACCCACTGTTTTCTCCCAATATCATGGGGCTAAATTATTCAACCTTGAGTTGCAAAAAAGTTTGCCTTTACAAACTGTAAATTTGTGCATCTAGTTAATTTATGTAAGATTTTTGTATGTTGCCTTAATGTTCTCACATGACAGTAGAATACCAAAATTTGTGAGTCATCCTAAGAGTTGAGAATTGTACAATACATCATTGTGTAAGGAAAAATAAAAGTGCTGCAAGTAAACTGAAAAAAAAGATTTAAAATGGTAGAGTCAATGCCAATTTAAAAACACTTTTAGGCTTAGTTTGCATAATTATATTGGGAAATACCTTTTTTTCTACTTTATTTATTCATTTTTAGTTTTCAACATTCCCAGATTTTGAGTTCCAAATTTTCTCCCCATCTCTCCCCTACCCCCCATCCAAAGATGGCATGCATACTTATGACCCCTTCCCTTCTATTCTCCCTTCTATCCCTCTGCCCCCTTACTTTCTAGTAAGGCAAGATGGATTTCTATACCCCATTAGCTATGTATCTTATTTCCCACTTGCATGGAAAAAATTTTTTTGAACATTCATTTTTAAAACTTTGAGTTCCAGATTCTCTCCCTTTTTCCTTCCTTACCTGCCCCCATTGAGAAGACAAGTAATTCAATATAGATTATACATGTGTAGTTAGGCAAAATATTTCTACAGTCATCATATTGTGAAATATTAACTATATTTCCCTCCATCTTATCCTGCCCCAATTTATTCTATTTTTTCCTTTGATCCTGTACCTTTTTGAAAGTGGTTTTTTCTAACCATTCCCCCCTCCATATGTCCTCCTGTCTATCATCTACTCTTCTCATCCCCTTCCCCTCTACCTTCCTGTATGATGAGATGCCCAGTGGAGCGTGTATATTATTTCCTTGTTCAACCAAATCCAATGAGAGTATGGTTGACACATTCCCTCTCACCTCCCTGCTCTTCCCCTCCATTGTAACAGCTTTCACTTACCTCTTTTATGTGAGATAATTTACCCTACTGTATCTCTCCCTTTTAACTTCCATTTCCTCCATTCTAATTTTGAAGGAATTATTTTCTTCAGTGAGCTTTTAGATTTCCTTTTCTATTTGGCCAATTCTGGTTTTTAAGGCATTCTTCTTCTCATTGGCTTTTTGGACATCTTTTGCCATTTGAGTTAGTCTAAATCCAAGGAGAGCAATACAAGAGAATCCTGCCTCAGCACCTACAAGAGATCCCTGCCATTGCCCTGTGATCAACCACTTGATTCCCCCACCATCTGTGGGCTTGGAGCTCAGGAAGCAGCTACTGCTTCTGCTGCTGCTTCTGCCACCACAGCCATCTGAGCTGCCCCAGGGCTGAGGCCAGACCACATTCTTCTCTCACCTAGGTCCAACAGATTCTCCCCAACCCAGCCCTCACCCCCCACCCCCACTGCTTGGCATTTGCGGATTGAGAAGTCTTGAAACCGCCAGCAGTAATTCAGTTCCCTGAGGCCTGCTCCAGACTGCTCTGTGTCAGTGTGGCCCACATGGCACTGTGTTCTGTTCCCAGCCCAATACAATTGACCCTTCATATTGGCATGCCAGACTATCTTCAGCTAGAGATGAGTTTCAGAAACGCTGTCATTTTGTGGATTCTGTAGCTCCAAAATGTGTTTAGAGTCATTTTTCACAGGTGTTTGGAGGTGACTGGAGGAACAGCTAAAGCAAGTTTCTGCTTTTACTCTGCCACCTTGGCTTCACCCTTAGGGAAAGAAATTTTTTAAAAAATCAGAAGGGCTTATTTTACAAGTCAGATTTGCATAAATTTTTTAAAATTCTCCATTTAGCCTATTGTTGGCAGTGTCTAAATCAAATATCTGGTTTAGATAAGGAAAAGAGCTTCAAGGAGTAGGGGACAAACTTAGTTCAGAAGTTCATAATTTGATGTTCTTCATAAAACTCCATTATTAATAGGATTAGAACAGAGGGGGGGACCTTTCATTAAGGGGAATTGTTCTGTGAAGTTTGGATTCAGTCAAATGGCTGCATGGGAGGACCTAGGGGGCACATGTGGCCCCTAGTCCACAGGTTCCTTGCCCCTGTTAGAACCATAAGATTTGAACTAGTTTCCATCACATGATCTAGTTATTGGAAAAGCAAAATTAAAATGACTACTAAATTGTATTGAAATCTATTTTGTCAGAGATTTTGACAGAGAAGGAGTTCTCTACAAGTGACCTGAACCACAGAAGCAGGTTGTTGGAGAGTGAGGGTCTCAGTGGAATTCTCCATATGCTCTCTAGAAATGGGAGCCATTGTCATTATAATGTGACTTATGGCCCAGGGCCTGCCACCAAAGAACTGTGTCCAGGGCTCATAGGGACCTGAACACATGGGGTGAGAAATATGATTCCCAAAGAAATTTTTCTCTCTGACTCTGACTCAAACCCAGAGTGAACTCCAAGGAAATCTGTAAGGTATGGCTTAATAAGGTTCATGACTGCTGGTTCCCCAGGGTGATAAAAGGGTCAACATAGATCATAAATATATATTATAAACATTGGTATCATATACAACTTGTTATTTTGTTCAACCAGTAACAAACATAAGATATAAAAGAGTTAACACACTCATAGTATCAGATTGTTAAAATGAAAATACTGTATTTGGATTTTTTCCCTGATTAAAGAGGGAAAACTTCAGGGGGGAAAAAGGACCTTATTAAAACACACCAAGGGACTTATTTCTGTTTAGTCAGAAACCCCAAGAGTCTCCCCCTTCCAGACTGATTTTTTTTTGACTAGGTAAAAGAAACCATGCTTTGGCTCATTTCTTACTTAGTCTTAATCATTGAATGGGAGTTGCCCTTTGAATGGGCTAGACCTGCTAAAGACTTTAGCTTAAAAAGGCCAAGGTCTCCCACTGCATCTGGGGCCATGCCCAGTCATCCTAATCTACATCTTGCTACTGGACCCAGATGGCTCCAGAGTAGAAAGTGAGGCTGGTGATTTTACACAGCCCTCCCTCACTCAAATCCAATTCACTTGCAAGTTATGACAGGATGTCACAATCCTCTGTGAGTATGAAGGTGAACAGCAACATTCTCAAGGCTTAGCACAGTGTCAGGTATACAATAGGTACTTTAAAATTAATTATTGATAATTAATAAATGCTAATTGATTTTGAAAGGCAGAGACCCAGGGTGGGACTTCTGAACAGGTATCCCAGATGAACTTTGGATCTGCCCTGAGTGACTTAGTTGAAGGATCCGGATCTCCTGGTTAGCCTGGCATGGCCCTCTGTAGTTTTTCAGTTCAGATGTGATCATCCTTTCTTGTGAGCAGGGTGCTTCTGCAGAAATCTCCCTCTGGGTGACTCTGAACCAGATCCAGAACTTAGAAAGTCATCACTCTCCAGGATGAGGCAAATGTTCACTTGTCCAAATGGTTAGTCAATGACTTCTACCTCTAAGAAGAAATGGAAAGGCAGAAATGTGCAGAGATTCCAGGTTCCCTCTGGCTTGTCTGGACATCCATAAGCTGCAACCCACTGTCTTTGATGCTGGGGGTGGGAAGGGGAGAGAAAACTTCTTTCCCATCTTGGATGGAAGTGCCAGGGAGGGGAAAAGGGCACAAAATGTTGTGAAATCTTCCCCTTCCTATATAATTAAAGGATAGATAGATTCTCTAGCAGGTGGTACACAGGAACATGGGAACTCCTCTTCTCCATTCTTCTCCCCGAGCTCAGCACTTCTGCTGTCAATGAAAATTAATTATTTTATAAAAGTTAGCAATAATTGGATAAAGTAAATGTAATACCTTTGTAAATGAAAAAATTCAATATAAATTATTTTTTAAATGATGGAAAATTTTAGAAGTAAATATAACAGATTTTCTAAAGGATAGGACTTGGGATTTCGTTAGTCTAGAGAATTCTGGATTAAGGACCGTCCAGTAGCAATGCTGGTCTCTGCCTTTTATAGTACCCTCATTCTTAGGAAACACTGGGAAGAATATGACTACCCCCAGGGTCACACAGTCAAGACGAGAGGGGTGGGGGGAATGGAAAGGGGCCCATAAAAACCAAATTAGAGAGAAGATAAAAACAAGTTATGTAAACTAACGAAATGTTAGGGAAACAGATTTTAAAATTGAAAAAGCTGTTTCCTAAAACAAATTTGAATTGAAAAAATTAATTCAACTAGACAAATAAAAATCTTCCTGGCAGAGGGTGGGATAGAATGCCTGACAATTGAATGGACACAGGCTCTGGCAACAGGTAACAAATCAAGGGGATTTGGCATCCCTACCTGGGTTCCAAGTAGGTTCCTGCTGCCTTCAGGATATGCCTCTTTGGGGAACCCCCAGCTACACAAGCTCAGTCTAAGGCCTCATTTTACCAGAAGCATTTGGAGAAAGCTGCCTCATTTAGGACAGAGGAGCTTGAGGAAGGGAAGCAGTTACAAGGAGCAGGGCTATCAGGAGGCAGGGGAGAGGAGTTGGCACCTGGGACCAGGCTGCTTCAGTAAGGAGGTAAGTGAATGACAGCTCTTCTCAGCAGTACAATGATCCAAGCCAATTCCAAAAGACTCATGATGGAAAATGCTATCCACAGCCAGTGAAGGAACTAATGGAGTCTGAATGCAGATCAAAGGTTAATATTTTTCAATTTTCTTTATTTTCCTCGTGGTGTTTATTTAAGGGAGTGGGGACCTGTGTTTTCTTTCACAAAATGACTAATAGGGAAATTCATTTTGCATTATTGCACATGTATAACCTATATTAAATTGCTTACTGTCTAACCAAGGGAGGAGTAGAAGGAGGGAGGGAGAGAATTTGGAAGTCAAAATTTTTTTTTAAATGTTAAAAATTGTTTCTACATGTAATTCAGGAAAAATAAAATATTATTTAAAAAGTAATAAGTAGATCTGTGAGACTTAGATGAGGGAAAGTTTAACCATCATCTAAAAATCATTGGTTCAAATTACTTATTCAAGTCAAAATTACTTAATTCATTGAGCCAGCCTGTGGATGCATAGGTAGGGGAAGGGATCAGGCAGGGAGACAGGGTGTCTGGGTAATGACCCAGGGACTAAGGGAGAGGATACTAGGACATCCAAGAAGTGAATGGGGCCAGTTCCTAGGAACAAGTCCACATTCAAGTATTGAAGGGAAGAATTCTGGGAAGAGGCTACCTGGCAAAGAGCACTTCTAGCAATCCCCATCCCTCTATCTAGACCTAGAAAGTAACCCAGAAACTAGTTCCTGGGTTGGAGTGTGGGGAGAGTTAGGCCTAGGTGAGAATATGGCTAAGAAGTTTCTCCCCAAATGTCCATCTTCCTAATTTCCAGTGGACAATCATCTTTTACACAACCCATCTTTGACAGGGACCACTCGGGAATTTCTCTGTCATGCCAGCAAAGTACTGGTCCTTCAGCCCAGAGCCATCCCATGTGTTCAGATCCAAGGCAGGTGCCCTAGTCCAGCAAATCAGGGGATCCTCAGATCCCTCTCACAGCAATAATCACAAGGTACAGTGAGTAATGGAACGATTAAAGGCCTCAGGGCAGGACCCTTCTCTTACCTCTGGTTTACAGATTTTCTTCTTTCTAGAAGAAATAAATCACAAAGAAGGCCACCAGGAATACAACAACAATCGTTGTGGAAAGTGTCTTCTGAGATGCTGAAAGATTCCCTGAAAAGAGGTCCCCAAACTCCATTACTGTGGAAATTAGAGAAGGGAAACCCCAGTCCCTGATCCCTGTGACCTAACTTAGGGGTGGGACCATAAAGGGCATCAAGATTGAGGAAATCCTTCAAAAGGACGGTGGCTTTGTGCCCAGATGATGCAATCTTCCTCCCTTCTACCATCCTCTGAACATCCCACCAAAACCAAGCTTCCCCAGGCCTTCAGAGAATAGGAATTGGAAGAGAACTTAGAAAGAATCTCGTCCAGCTTCCTCAGTTTGCAAAGAGGAAAATAAAAAATAAAAAGCCAGAGCCAGGATGAAGCCTGGGTCCTCTGACTCCCAATTCAGGCCCCTCCCACTACCTCACAGCTGTGTCCTTAGAGATTCAGAGATTTTCAGGGATGATGGTAGATCACATCTAACCCAACCCCATAACTAGACAGGACCTGAGAGCAAAGAAGGGAAGAGCCTTGCCCAAGAGGTTACACTGAGATAAAGACAGACACAGGATTAAACTCAGGTCTCATGAAACCCAACCCAGATCTCCTCATTCCATAGGATACTACTTTGTTCTGAAGTCTGTTCTGGATTTTGTTCTTATATCCCCATTGAGAAATTCTCCAGCTCTTAGCTAAGCAGCCTGGACTCCAGCAGCCTTGGGGTCAGCCCTCCACCAAATTGTCCCATTGTCCCATTGCCCTCTCTGGGCCTTGGTTTATCCACCCATAAAAGGCGGAGGTTGGGGCAGCAGGATGATACAGAAGAGCAGAAACAACCCCAGACTTGGAAAATCAAATCTGGTTTCAAATGGTGTCTCTAACCTTTAATGGCCAAGTGAATTTAGGCATGTCACTGGGCTTCAGTGTCTTCCTCAGTAGACAGAGGAGAGGGCCTAGATAAGCTCTAAGGTCCCTTCCAGAGATGACTTTCTTCAATGCTGTATCAGCAATGCAGTATTCACAATGCCTACAGTAACTATAAATATGCTGATATAGTTATTAATCACAAAATGGAACAGGCTCTCTACATAAGAAATATAGATAGTGCATTCATTTAAATACCAGAAAACTGAGTCC
>JAQQSU010013173.1:0-11730 GCA_028627135.1 Pseudochirops cupreus | reverse complement strand
AAAAAGGATACAACCAAGGGAGGGCTGGAGGTAGCTCTAACCTGGTTTTTGAGAACAGATTGTTAAAATTTAATGTGAACATCTATACCTCAGAAATCAGCACTCACTACAATCAGGGCTTGATTTATTATCTTGTTGATTTCTAGACTTAGGAAACCAACCATCCATAATGCAGATTAAACATAAAAGTGTGTGCGGGTGTTTGTGTGTGTGTGTGTGTGTGTGTGTGTGTGTGTGTGTGTGTGTGTGTGAGTGTGTGTGTGTGTGTGTGTTTGTGCATGTGCACGCATACGTGTGTATGAATATATCCCATCCTCCCCACCTCCCAGCCTGGAAAAGCCTGGTCGCTAAACATTTACCAGCACATCTCTCTGTTGCTCTATAAACATTGATTGAGTTCAACAGCAGTGCACTAAAAAGCTTAGGGCACAAAGTCTTCATGATGCTGGAGGCCTGGTCACTGTAGGCTGATGATCACAATAATGGCTAGCATTTACGTAGAGCTTTAAGGTTCACAAAAAGCTTTCCTTTCATTATCTATTGGAGCCTCACAACACTTCCCGATACGACATATAAAAAGATTCTTGTTATACATGACAATTTTAGGAGGTAGTGAGCAATAACAAGCAACAGGGCTCAGGGAGAGTTTTTTGCAGGCGATATCACAGAAGCAGGACCCAGAAGGAAGCCAGAGATGCTGAAGAGTGAACAGGAGGGATTGATTCCTGGCATAAGGGAGAGTCTTTGCAAGGATGGGATAGTAGTAGACGGTATTTCAAGTTCTGGGGAATATCAAACAGCCCCGTTGGGATGGAAGATACAGTGTACACAAGAGAAAGACTACAAAATAAGCCTGGAAAGGGGGAGGCAGGAGCCATGCTGCAAAGGGCTTTAAATGACAAACTGCAAAGTCCTCCTCTTGGTCATAGATCCCCCCGACAAAGCCACACAAGGAAAGTCCTTCTTTCCCATTACTTAACCGTATAGAAATCTCAGACTAAACATGACCTCCATCTGAAGGATTTACACAGTAATCGTAGACGACAATGTCCGTCCTCTCAGAAATCACAAGATCACAGGCTCCCTATAGCCATCAGCCTGGCCTGGGGGCCATATCCAACTGCAACAGTAAGGAAGTTGAATGGGTGTTGTCATTGGTGTCCTAGTGTCTTCTACAGGGTGCCAACTCTATTCATTCATGAGTGAAAAAGCCAGAATCTTTGATGCCTCCCAGAAGTCAAATAATTAGAGGGCCACCTTCTGGGGTGTTGGCCCTCCCATAAGAGGGCTGTGGGGATGAGAAAAGGAACCCAAGGGGACACTACACGTCTACCTATGTTGAAGGGACATTGGCTATATTGACCTCAATTATGGCTTGTTTTGATCTTATTTACCTAAAGCAACAGTTTGCTGAACTGAGGATGACTGTATACTGGTATAGAAGCCAACTCAGGGCAGAATGATAAACTGAAACGCAGGTTGTCACAGAGGGAACAAATTGACCCCCTGTAAATCAGGGCAGGGAGCTAGCTAGGCAGGGAGACAAGGGTTCAAATCCTACTTATATAAACTATGGGAGCCTGGGCAGCTCATTGAAATGCTCTGTCCTTCAGCTTCTTTATCTGTAAAATTAGTGGGAGTGACTCAGTGGGGTCCAAGGGCTCTCCCAGTTCTGAATCTGTGACTCCACAACTCTCAGACTCTCATTTACATCACAGTTGTGGATCTGTGTTGGCAGTATGTACTTCCTCACTGGAAGTTCCAAACCCAAATAAAATCGTAGGTCAGGTGGAAAAAACAAAATCAACAACAAAAACCATCACACATACACATACACACACGCACAGACACATACACAGATACACACACACAGACACAGACACACACGGACACATGCAGACACACACAGACACAGACACAAACACAAACACACACATAGACACAGACACACACAGAGACACACATGGACACATACACACACACACACACTCAGGCATTCCAGTATTCTGAAGCTACAGTTGGAGTAATATAAAATTCATGTAGCCTGGACAGAAATGAGATGGATTGCTTGAGGTCAGGAAACCTAGAAGCAGATAGAACTAGAACCCAGGTCTCATTATTTTTAGTACTGTATATTGTATCTTGTTTTGTGGCTATCTGTGGCATGGTAGCTGGAGAGCCAGTCTCCAAGCCAGAAAGACCTGGTTCTAGTCAAACCTGCTCTAGGCAGGCTGCTAAGATTTTTAAGTTTCAGAGAAGCTGTTGATACAGATTGGAAGAGAGAACTCCACACACCATTGAAATCACATGGCCTGTTCTTATTCTAATCTATTGATTCTGCAACACACATCAGCAGCAAGAGACATGGTAGGAGCAGTAGCTTTAGGGGCTCTCAGACTAGAGATAGTAAGGGAGTCAGATGATTAATCAGAAAGAGATTGTAGGTGACCTGTTGCTGGCACTGGGTGCAGATGACATTGGTTGGCAACTCTATTGTACATATATAATTCCGGAACATAGCTCCAGAGCAGAGTAGTAGAGGTTTGTCATGAGGGAGCAAGAGCCATGGTCACAGTTCCAGGGCAAAGAGAAGCCCTGTCACTTGTGACTTCAGGGGACCAGAGGCTCTTCTTGGGTAAAGACCAGAGCATAGACTAGGAGAGCATTGATCATAACTTTCCAAGGATCACATCAGAAATAGCTCTGAAAACAACAGCATGAAAATCCTTAAGTTTGAGATAATGCCTTATCACTCTCAGATGAGCAGAAGCCAATGTTAACAAAAAGCTCAAAGTCAAGAAATAGGCTGGGGAAATGAGCAAATGGGAGAAAAATAATTTGACCACAAAAAACTGATTCAACAGCAGGGAACACTAAGAGACAAAGTCAGATGACAACAATAATGTGAAAGAAGTTACAAGCAAAACTCCAGAGAAAAATGCTAAATGGACACAAGCTAACACAATTTCCTGGAAGAATTAAAGACAGAGGTAATATTATGAGAGAGGAAAAAAAAAATAGGAAAAGAAATGAGATGATGCAATAAAATTATGAAAACAATTAAAAGCTTGGTAAAAGAGGTATAAAAATACTGAAGAAAATAATACATCAAAAACAAAACAAAACAAAACAAACTTAGGCTAACAGTAAGAGAAGCACAAGAATTTACTGAAGAAAAGAATTCCTTAAAAAGTAGTATTGTGTAAATGGAAAAAGCTCACTGAAGAAAATAATTTCTTAAAAATTAGAATTGGTTAAGTAGAAACTAATAACTCCATGGACATCAAGAAACAAAAAAATAAAATTAAAAAGAATGAAAAATAGATGAAAATGTGCAATATCTTTTTGGAAAAACAGCTGACCTGGAAAATAGATTAAGGAGAGATAATTTAAGACTTATTGTTCACTGAAAGTCACATTACAAAAAGAGTCAAGGTCATATTTCAAGAAATCATAAAGGAAAACTGTCCTAAAAGCCTAGATCCAGAGGGTAAAACTTAAATTGAAAAAATCTAAAAATCATCTCCTAAAAGAGATCCCAAAATGAAAACTCCCAGTAAGATTATAGCCAAATTCTAGTCCTCATAGGTCAAATGAAAAAAAAAATACTGCAAGCAACCAAAAGGATACAGTTCAGATAATGTGGAGTCACATGGGTGTAGGGGGAAAACAAAAATTCCATCTTAAAGGAGTAGAAAGCTTGGAATATGATATTCTGGAAGGCAAAGGAGCTAGGATTACATCCAAGAATAACCTACCCAGAAAAACTGATTATAATCCTCATTTAGGGGGAAAATGGATATTTAATGAAATAGAGGACTTTCAAGCATTCCTGATGAAAGACCAGGGTGAAAGAGAATCTGACATTCAAATATAAGACTCAAAAGAAGCATAAAAAGGTAAACATGAAAGAGTAATCATAAGGGATGCAAAGCTAAATTATTTACATTCCTATATTGGAAGATGGTACATGTAACTCCTAAGAACTTCATCATTATTAGGGCAGTTAAAAGGTGTTTACATAGATAGAGGGCATGGGTGTGATTTTAATATTGGGATGATATTAAAAAAACTAAGGTGGTGAGAAAGAGGAATGCACTGTGAGAAAAGGAAAGGGAGAGGTAGAATGGGAATACTTTTTTTTTTCTCACATAAAGGAGTCACACAAGGAAGAGCTTTAACAGTGAAGGGGAAAATGGGTTGATGGTAAGTAATGCTTGAACCTGACTTTGATCAGAATTGGTTCAAAGAGGGAAGAGTATATATCCACACTCAATTGTGTATAGAAATCTATCTTACCTAACTGGGAAACAGAGGGGAAAGGGGGGAAGAGAAGAAGAGAAATGTGGAATATGATAAAAAGGATAGTGGACCAAGGGAGGCAATGGTTTGAAGTGAAATAAACTTTTGAGGAGGGACAGGATAAAAAGACAGAAGGATAAACAGAAGAAAATGGGACAGAAGGAAACACACAGCTGAAAATCATAAATGTGAATGTGAAGGGGATGAACATGAACACACACCCAAATACACACACACACACATACACACACACACACAGAGGAAGTGGCTAGCGGAATGGATTAGAAACCAGAATTCAACAATATATTGTTCACAAAAAACACATGTGAAGCAAAAAGACACACATGCAGAGTTAAAATAAAGGTTGGAACAGAATTTAATATGCTTTAGCTGAAATAAAAAAGGCAGGGGTGGCAATCATGTTCTCGGACAAAGCAAAAGCAAAAAGAGACCTAATTAAAAGAGATATTCAAGGAACTATATTTTGCTAAAAGTTACCACAGACAGTGAAGCGATATTTTTTTTAAAAAGTTATAGCAAATTTCTCTAATAAAGACCTCATTTCTCAAATACATAGAAACCCAAGTCAAATTTTAAAAAATAATAGTCATTTCCCAATTAATAAATGGTCAAAAGATACTAAAAGGCAGCTTTAAGAAGGAAAAAAAATCATCTATAATCTTATGAAAAAATGCTCTAAATCACTATTGATTGGAAAAAATTCAGATTAAAGCAACTGAGCAACCACCTAACTACCATAAACTACAAATGCTGGAGAGGAGGGAAAAGAAGTACGCTAATGTACGTTTATGCAGTAATGAACTGGTCCAGTCATTTTGGAGAACAATCGAAAACTGTGCCCAAAGGCCTATAAAATTATGCATATTCTTTGACTGAGCAATGCCACTACAAGGTCTGTACCCCAAGGAAAGCAAAGAAAAAGGAAAATTACCTAGATGTACAAAAATTTCTATATGAGCCTTCGGTGGCCAAGAGTTAGAGACTGAGAGGATGCTCACTAATTGAGGAATGGCTGAACTGGCTGTGGTGCATGATTGCAAAGGAGCACTTGGGCTTGAAAGAATTTGGAGTCAGCATAGATCTGAGTTCAAATGTCATCTTAGATTCTTACCAGCCATGGGATCCTGAAAACTTATTTAGCTTTCTGTGCCTCAGGAATGGACACTCCTGATCGAAAGAATTGAATGAAAAGTATGACAAGTTGTTTGTGGCCAATGAAAAGAGATTACCATGCTATTCTACCATACCGGTTTCCTCATTCCATCAAGATGTGCAGAACTACTGAACTTCAGTGCTCTCGCTGTATTTAATTTGTATGAAGGAAGGACATGCCTGATGAAGTTGGCTGAATACTGACAACACCTTCAAAAGCCATACTTGATGATGAATAAGAATAGCACTCATCAACATAGCTCTTTAAGGTCCCAACTCATGTGAAATACTTCATCTCATTTGATCCGTAGAGAAATCGATGGTAGGTGTTATAACTACTTCAGCTTTATAGATGAGGTAACTAAGACCGAGAGGTCTGTTAATTCGTCTAGGATAAACCAGTGAAGGCTTGAGGTATCCTTCTCTTTCCAGAATTTAGACTTTGCTCTGGGATCCAAGGGTCTAATAGATGAGGCTACCTTATCTGATTCAGAACCAGACTACCATATCACTTCCTGGACATTTCTTTCTTTCTTTTCTTTTTTTCTTTTTCTTTTTTTTTTTATTGTGAAGGGTGATTGGGGTTAAGTAACTTGCCCAAAATCACAGGGCTAGTAAGTGTGTCAACTGTCTGAGGCCAAATTTGAACTCAGGTCCTCCTGACTCCAGGGCTCCTGCTATATTCACTGCGCCACCTAGCCGCCCTTTCCTGGACATTTCTAAACCATGCTAGTAGGATACTGGTGCATAAGCTAGCATAATGTAAGATGATAAACTGGAAATGGAACTCTCCTCCGTGGACAGTGGCTCTGATTAGTAAGTTATCTGATTATCCAGTTTGCAAAAAAGGTTACTATGCCATTTCCTGTCTATTTCCAAAACACCTCTCCTTTCTAACTCTAGATAGGTGATACATTCAATAGAGCAATGGGCTTAGAATCAGAAAGACCCATCATCATGAGTTCAAAACTGGCCCCAGACATTAGCTGTATGATCCTTGGCAAGTATGTTTTATTTCCTAATCTGGAAAATGAGCTGGGGAAGGAAATGGCAAATCACCCCAATATCTCTGACAAAAACAAAGAAAGAAAAAAAGAGTCAGATATGACTGAATTGACTGAACAACAACAAATTAGAATATTAACTCACTGAGGCCAGGAACTATATCCTTTGCTTATATCTGTATCCTCAGCACTTAGCATAGTGTCTGGCAAAAAGTAATCACTCAATTTTTCTTCCATTCATTCATTCACTCACTCATTCATTCATTCACTCATTTATGTCTTACTTCAAACCCAGAACTATATTCACAATAACTCCCGTTAGATTAATTTGAGTAGTACCAGTTCAAAGGTTTGTTGATATAGGTGGATAGATATAGAGATAGATAAATAGATGAGAGAAACAGATAATAGAAGGACAGACAGTTTATTTTTTTATTTTTTTCTCTCCACCACAATCAAAGTTAGTTTCATATCTAATCCTAGATTAGCTCAGTTTAAGTCTTCTTTCAGGATCACCCCTGGGCACCATGCAATTGGAGAAACTTTTATTTTTCCCAAGGATTTGTGATTTGTTGCAGTATTAGACAGGGAGAAAAGCAGGAGATAATGGAACGGGCTTTTCGACAGCAACTTCACCTCTGCTGACTTTGAACATACCACAGTACATAGAAAGGACAGGAAATGAAAGCAGCTCTTAGCTTTCTCTAAAGCGCACAACTGAATAGGTGTCAACTCTCCTGTTGTATCCCTGGCAGTTCTTACTTTCAAAAGAACAATCAGAAGGAAACCCTTTTAGGGAATTGATCCGCCAAAGTTTGAAATGCTTAACAATAAACTGTCAGGTCTATATGTTTTTCCCCCTTACACAACCTGTCAACCTCACCTCTGCCTTCTTATTTCCTGAACCCGAAGAGCAGAGCATTCAGTTTCAAAGGACTGCTGAGAAGTTCTGCATTTGTCAGTAGCACTGAAGACACTGACTAAATATTTTATAAACTGAAGTGAGAGCTGATGGGAAATAAAAGCCAATCACTGCCACCTCATACCCTAACACCCATACCCATCCAGTTTATCTTCTCCTTTGGGTTCAGGTACAAATAGGTTCAAATCCCACCTTCTACCCGAGTCCTTTCCAAGGCCCTTCAGAAGCAAATATGTTAATAATGATGATGATATTAATATAATTCTAATAAAGTTTGCAAAGTGTTTGTTATCTCATTGGATGCTCAGAATAATCCCATGAGATAGGTGCTATAATTATTCCCATTTTACAGATGAGAAAACTGAAGCTAAAAATGGTTACATAACTCCCTCAAGGTCACGACTTAGTTAAGTTTCTCATTCAAGATTCAAACTCAGTTCTTCTGAACTCCAATTCTGGCTCTGATCCCCTGTGTCAATTAGTTGTCTAACTCTCCTTGTGTTTGTTTTTTTTCTGAAAATTTACTTTCAAATTACACTCTGCATATATCTTGTATGTTTCTATTTTCATGTATCCCCCTCCCACAGTGATGCCCACTCAGAAGTGGCTTTAGGAATGCCCTTCTTTCTTCTTTTCCACTCTTGCTCTTTTCAAATACTTTCTATTCTTCATGGTCAGTCTGAAGTCCCAACTATGGAGACATCTTGACTTCTCTGTCACCAAAATCTTGACTTCTCTGATCTGGCAATATAATTTCTATTTATAATGTGATATAATTCAATATATGATATGTCATAAGATGAGATTATGTAAACAAGATTTCATACAACTTTTTGTTCTAGTTAATTTATTTCTTGATTGCATGACATGACTTTCCAACTTAACTATAAGCCCCTTAAGGGCAGGCCATGCCTTATACTTCTGTAACAGTGCCTAGCACAGAGGTGAACATCTAATTTATACCCAATAAATAGTCACTTGATTGAAAGAAATTATTTTATCTTGCTAGCATCAATCAACTCTGAATAAGGATGTAGGCTTCTGGAAGATAATTTGGATGGCACAGAAGTGCCATTATATTATGACTTCCTCTAAGAAGATAAATAATCAAGATGGCTTTTAGGATTCGATGTGATCAAGTTCTTAGGTACAGTGTGCTACTATATATATAAGCAAGGACAGAATGGGTATTCTCTTTAAAAATGTTAAATGGCTTATGGCCTTGGGTTATATGGCTAAAAATATGACTGTGTCTTAAGTGATTTTCCCAGTGCTTTTTTACCAGGGCCTGGTTCTGAGGACTATACACCTTATAATAAAATATATGGTTTTATTTACTACACAAAGTGATGAGGGAAATCTTCTGGGTCTATTTTCTTCTGTCTTGAATAGTTATTTGTCATCGATAGTTGAAGAAGTTTCCAGAGCTAGAATTTCTTTTAGCATCTTTCTAATGGTTAGAGATGGGGATAAATTCTGGACTGCTAATCCAGTACTCAAGGCTTTACTTAAAATTCACTCTGCTTTATCTCCTCTATTCAAGCAGCAGATGAGAGAAGGTATGAGGAGTCAGGGGAGGGAATGAGGAGCATGTTTTTCATTTGTTACTTCCTTATTCCAATGAATAGCAAACAGATTACTACAACTGTCGGTAGCTACTGAAAATCTGTGTTGAGTATATAATACTACAAAGAAATACATACATTTTTAATTTATACAGAATACTTGGGAACCAGGACTTGGGGGGTAATCTGGCATTTGGTAATTTAGATTTTGATGGTGCAAGGGATAGAGCACTGGGTTTGGAATCAAGAAGACTCATCCTCATGAGTTCAAATCCAATATCAGGCACTGACTAGCTGTGTGACCCTGGGCAAATCCCTTAACCTTATTTGCTTCAGTTCCTCATCTCTAAAATGAGCTGGAGAAGGAAATGGCAAACCACTCCAGTATCTCTGCCAAGAAAACCCCAGATGTGCTCACTAAGTGTCAGATACAACTGGAACGACTCAACAACATTAATAACAGCAACAAAAGAAGAAAACAAAAGAAATTTTCATAAATCTGAAATCTTCAACCAAAAAACTGACATCTACCATTAGATCTGTAGACATATGGCCATTAAACCCATATTCTCTTCAGTAATCCTTTCAAGGTTAGAACAGTAACCCAAACCAGAAAGCAATGTCTAACTCAAGCCCTGATGTAAGTTAAATTACTTTTTCTTTCAAAGGTATCATGATTGGACTTGAGAATTAACTGACTCAGTGGACTAGGTCTCAGGCCACTGACATAGCTTCTTGGTTGCCCAGGTACAGGAATTTGTTTCTATTATTTACAGAATGACATATTGGTGTGTGATAACTTCACTTTCCTCCTTTGTGAAGTGAAGGGCTAGACTATATGATCTCCAAGGCCTTTTATAGTTCTGATATTCTGAGTTATCTAGCCATGCCATTGAGGTAGTACTGCTATTCATTATTTGGCCAAAATTATCTTAACAAAATACTTCAGAGTTGACCAGCTGTAGCTTTAGAGTACTATGTACAAAATGGCGTGGTGCGTGATAAGAAGTACTGTTCAGAAGAAACACCTTGAAGTAGCAGAAAGAATATTGGTCTTGGAATCAGAAGTCTTCTGGATGTGTCCCAGCTTGGACACTTTTATTCCATTTGATAAGTGTGTGGGCATGTATTGTGTGTGTTTTACATATCTACTGAATACCAGGAAGATGAACATGAAAACGAAACAGCCCTGCCCTCAAGGAACTTACATTCAACTGGTGGTGATGTTGTATATGTGTGTGTACACATATGTGTATATATGCATGTATGTGCATATGTATGTTGGGAGGAGGAAATACAACAGGCAAACAAATTAGTATGTAAATTTTAAAGATTTAGTAGTAAAATTAGTAGTAAATATTAAAAGAAGGATAAAGTGCTAAACACTGGGGGCATCAGAGAAGGTTTCATAAAGGAAAATACTGAGAATCAAAGCTGATTCTTTTAGGGAGTCAATTCCAGGCATGGAGAACTGCTTCTGTAGGTGCACAGAGGTAGGAAATGAAGTATGGAAAATACCCACCAGTCCAGTTTAATGGCAATATAGAGTTCATGAAGAGCTGTAGTATAAAAAATGACTGCAAATGTAGATGGGAAGAAACCGTGAAAGGTCTAAAACACAAAGCTTAGGAGATGACTGTCTTTTATCTCAAAAGAGTAAGGAGTCATAATAAGAAAAGGTTCTGTGTTTGGATGAATTAAAGTGGTCAGAAATAGGCTTTAGGAAACAAATATTTTGACAGGTTTAATCAAGATTGATGGGGGAGAAGAGAAATTAGCATCAGAAAAAGCAAGGAGGCCATTCCACTAGTTAAACAACAACAAAAAAGAGGAGGATCAGAAGTGTGATTTTCAATTTTTAACTAGAAATTTAAATTTTAAAATTTAAAATTTAAAATTTTTTAAATTTAAATTTTAAATTAAATTTTAAATGCGTTTTTCAGTTTTTAAAATAAATGGATTAAAATCTATGACTAGATCCTAAAGGCTAAAAATGTTTAAATTTTAATTTGTATTATTAACATTTTCACATCACTTTCTTATTTCTAGATAATTAAGAAAACATGGAATCAAGTCCTTATTTATAGTGTTTACTGATTTCCAAGATATAAATGCTCATACTTAAAATTTAACAACCAGCTCTTAAAGGTTGATAGGTATCAACTGCCTCCAGCACACCCACTGACCATATTTAATTTTGACAATGTTATTCTCAGTTACATGCCTTCCTCTTTTTGTTTATTTTTTTTTCAAATTTTCTTAGTTCTGAAAGAGGAAAGGGCTAATGCTTCAATGCTCTCTGTCCTATATTTTATGTCACCTTCTAGCTCTCTCCTTCTATGTTCTAAGTTTTTAGGTTCCCATCATACTCTCCAAATATAGATTTGAGATTCTGAAGTCTTTTTCAGTTGATATTCTGTGTTTTAGAATCATCTCTAGCTGTATCATTTTATGTTATGCTTTCTAAGGTCCCTTCTAACTCTAGGTCAGAAATTAAGGGACTGTGAGGTTAAGGACTTTTGATGCGGTGTAGTGGAAAGTGGACAGAGCAATGGGCCTGGAATCAGGAAGCCACATTTCCTGGTTCAAACCTAGCATCAGAAACTTACTAATTGTGTGACCCTAGGCAAGTCATTTCCCCTGATTGCCTCAGTTTCCTCATATATAAAACAAGTTGGAGAAGAAAATGGAAAATCACTCCAGTATCTTTGCCAAGAAAACTCCAAAATGCAGTGACACAGAGTCAGACATGGGTGAAATGAAT
>JAQQSU010013172.1:0-11730 GCA_028627135.1 Pseudochirops cupreus | reverse complement strand
ATTTTTTCATTTGTTTGGATCTGTTTGATAGTATCTTGATTTCTCATGAAGTCATTTGCTTCCATTTGCTCCCCTCTAATTTTGACGGAATTATTCTCTTCAGAATGCTTTTGAGATTCTTTCTCCATCTGGCAAAGTCAACTTTTTAAGGCATTCTTCTCCTCATTGTCTTTTTGGGCTTCTTTTTTCATTTGAATTAATCTATTTTTTAAGGTGTTAATTTCTTCAGTTATATTGCTGACTCTCTTTTCATGATTTTCTTGCAACATTCTTATTTCTCTTCCCAATTATTCTTCCACTTCTCTCATTTGGTTTTCAAAATCCTTCTTCAGCTCCTCTCTAGCTTTAAGGCAGTCTTCATGTTTATTGGAAGCTTTTGGTGGGGGAGCTCTGGCGGTGCTGTCCTCCTGCAGCTGTCTGCCTTCATCCTTCTTTTGCCCAAAGAAGGAATCTAGGGTTTGGTTGCTGTTCTTACTTTGCTTCTTATGCTTATTCTTATTCATGGTTGGTCAGTTCGTGATTTTTTTTTTTAATCTCTGTGGAGCTCTGCTTCCAGAGGGGAAAGCTCTGTCCCAAATTGCTGGGGTTTTCCCAGCTGCCCAAGCTCTTAGGAGGTTGCTGGGTCCCTCCCCCACTTCCGGCTCACTGAAGAAAAAGACCACGATCCGGATCCAGGCCACTCAACGCTAGAGCACTTGGCCTCTGAACGATTGCTTGCTCCCCCTGCAGTCTGCAGGCTGAGAGCTCTGCAGCCACAATGCGGAGGCAGGTGCAGGACCTCCACTTTCTGCTTCCTAGCCCTGGAGGCAGTTTGGCTGGACCACTTTTCTCCCAGGACCTCGCAAGCTCCACTGACCTAATTCTGGATACTGCTGCAGCTGCCACCAATCCGCTCACCCAGAGCTTCAGCCGGGGCTCATCTCCTTTCGTCCAGTCACCTCCTGGCTCCTCTTGTTCAGCCGCACCCCCCTACCCCCCAGGACACAGCCATGGTTTCAGGCCAGGCTGGTTTCGGTTCACAGTGCTGATATAGTTCCTCGTAGCCGAGCTGACTTTAGTGGAAAATATATTTTTGTGCATTTTGGAGTTCTAGAATTAGTTTAGAGTCATATTTTATGGGTATTTTGGGTTGGCTATGTGAGAGCTGCAATATGTTGCTGCTCTTACGCCGCCATCTTGGCTCTACCCCCCGAATTCTTCATATTATAAATTCAGTAGTCTTATCATTATATTGCATTGAACTCTTTCACTTTTTAAAAAAAGTTCAATTCTAAAAGTTAATTTATTGTTAGTAAATAAGTTATGCCCATTTTATAGAACAGTAGTGGATGCTATTTAAGGATAATATATAGGAATTTCATAAATTTAGACATTTTAAATTTCCTACCAGGAGGCCAAACATGTTTAACATTTTCATATGGTAATACTTCTAATTAAGACATAATGCTTTGCTTTTCCAAGGAAAAAAATACAATAAGAAATAAAGAATAGAAAGAAAAACATTATGTAGTTGCACTAATTCATCTTCACTGATATGAATATTAGGTGAGATTTGGTTTATGCTCGCTACAAATATATATGCATGCATGAATCATTCAGAGAAAAAAAATTGTTAAGCATCTACTGTGTTCCAGAAACTATGTTTGGGACTAGGAACACAATAATATAGTTAATAAAACAATCTGTACTTACAAACTGTTAAAAAAATTTTTTTTTAAAAAAACTACTCTTTATCCACACATATGTTTGTTTATGAAATAAATATCAAGAGAACACAATAAGTAAATTTCACGATATTTTGAGAAGGAGGGTCATAGCCTTTTCTTGAGGTGATTATTAAAGGCTTTTAGAAAGTTGTGATTTATCTGTATCCTGAAGGAAGAAATGGATGCTGTGGTGGATGTAACCATGGAGTGCATTATAAAGATAGAGAATAATTACTGCAAAGGCAGGGAGATGGAAGTCTTAACTTCATAACACAGAACAGCAAATAAGACAGTTTGACTGGAACAGAGAATGCCTGAAGGAGGGTAATGTTGGACAACAGCAGGCTAATAAGCAGTTACTAAGTGATTACTTGTATTTCAGATACTTTGCCAAACACTGAGGAGACACAGGAAGGCAAACACAGCCCTTACCCTCAAGAAGCTCAAACTCTAATGAAGAGGCAACATGTAAATAACTCTGGTCATATAACATATAAGTAAAATAGAAAGTCATCTCAAAGAAATAACAGTAGGAGGACCAAAGAATGCCTTTTGTAGAATATTACATTTAAACTAAATCTCAAACAAAGCTCAGAATTCTAAGATGAGAAGAAAGGATTCCATCTATGGGAGATAGCCAATTCAAAGCCAAGGAGAAGGAAGTTAGAATGCCATTTGTCAGGAACAGGAAATAGGCCAATGTAACTTTACAAAATTATAAAGTGTGTGTAAGGGAGCAAAGTGTAATGATCAGGAAAGTTAGAAAAGAGCTAAAGTGTTGCGAGCTTTAAATATCATAGAAAAGTATTTTTTTCAATATGGAGGTAATAGGGATCCACTGGAATTTATTGAGTAAGGGAAAATATATGAACTGGTTTAGGAAAATCCGTGTGGTAACTATGTGTAGGATATGCCTGTATTCATGGCTACTTTCATGTTTATTTTTGTGTCTATATCTGTATCGGTAACTGTATCCATATCCATATCCATATCCATATCCATATCCATATCCATATCTATAGCTATCTGGGTCTATGTTTGTCTGTGTCAATGTCTCTATCAGTTTTTCCATTCATCTCTATATTTACATCTAATGCTTATATAGATTATATAATTATATCTGAAGTTATAGAGAAATATGTATGAGGAACTGGAAAATGTCCAGTTCAACTTGATCATGACAGTAATATACAAACAAACTAGAGCAGTTTGTGAGTAGGTGGTGAATTGTTTATATTTTATCCTAGAGAAAATAGGGAGCCCTGTATCCCCCTGTCACCCATGGTTATTGAGTTGGGGAGTGAGATAGGTAAGAAATAACCTTGGCAGCTATATAAAGGATGGTTTGGAGAGGGGAGAGAACTGAATCAGAAGTTCAATTAGGTGACCATTTTAATAATAGCCCAGGTGAAAGTCATATTTCATGGCTATGTCAATATGAAGATGGCACTTGATGTAAGAGATACTGTAGAGGTAGCGATGGTAAAATTTGACAACTGTATGGATTTATGGGATAAATGAGAGATCAATAATAATGTTGAATTTCAGACTTGGGAGATTGGAAGGCTTCCTTTCAATGGGATAGTGAAGTTCATAAAAGGGGTGATTTTGGTAGGAAAGATACTAAATTCTACATTTATCATTTAGAGTTTAAGATGTCTCTGGGAGATCCAGTTTGAAATGATGTGAGTTAATGCATATTAAAAATTTATAAACTTTAAAGTACTATATAAGCATCAGACATTATTTCTGTGTTTTGTTATTGTATTAATAAAATATGACTACTATTACAACTGTTTATTGTATAACTGATCACAGAATCTGCAAATTGTTAGACATCTTAGAGGAAATCTAAGTTAATCGTCTTCCAAATACCATTTCTGATTTAAAGTGATCTAACTAGTTTTGCCTTTATTTGCTTATTTATTCATTTATTTTTTTGATGGGAAATTTTTTTTTTAGGTAGTCAGCTTCTTCTTGGAGAGTTTGAAAGTACAGAAAGTTCTTCTATATATAAAATATCTCTCCTTATAATGCCTTCCAATGGCTTTGGGACATTACTCAAAATCTTTTCTGATCAGTCCCACCTGGTGAAAGTAGCATGGTGAGCCAAGGTGGAGCTTCAATAGAAAGATATTTTTGGATGTCCTGGTGATAGATCCTGTAGCATAGTGATTGTAATAGCAGGAATGTGGTCTTGGCAGCTCACTTTTAGGGAATTGGCTACAAATTCCACAGTATACTGAACATCTCAATTTTAGCAAAGATGGTAAGGTAAATGGTCCAGTGAACTACAGGGCTTTATATATAAATATATACATACACACACACACACACACACACATATATATATATAATATATACACATATATAGTCTTTTTCCAGAGCCAACATAGGTAAAAAAAGAAGAATCAGGAGATGAGAATTATCAGAGCTGAGGGAACAGCTCTCTATTCCTTGTGACTTAGCAAAGAGAATGAAGCATGCCTTGCAAAAGAGGGGGAGGGAAGTATGTCAGGGGTGTTTGATGTCAATTAAACAAAGCTCTGTCCTTCAGGAGGCAAAAGAAGTCATCCGCTTCTTTGACAGATCAGGTCAGGGAGGTGGCTCTAACTCCATAAGCCCTCGTTTTAAAAGACTATTAACTGTATACTTTATCAGTGAGTCCAGTGAGTTTAGAGAATACTTTGCTTGCAGGACACTTATTTTTTTAATCAATCAATTAGCCAAATTTTCAGATTTATACTTTAAACTTTACCTCTTGATTTTGTCCTTTAAATCACACTAACTTGTTGCTAATGAGTCCATTATCAAGATAGATTGACCTTCCCTTCCTGTTTTTGGCCTTCCTGAGAAAGTGTTTGACAACTGAGTAATCAATCACTTTCACTCCTCTCCTGTTACCTATTTGTCTCTTTCTCTTCTTGAATTTTTTTCTTTATTCTGTAACTTGTTTTGTTACACTAGGAACTTGTGCGTAAGTATTACTCTCCAACTAAACTGTAAGGCCCTTGAGGTCAGGGACTGAGAATTTTTCACATTTGTATTCCCAATCCCTAGAAAAAAATTATTAATATATGTTTGTTAGATTGAATAGAATTTGATTTGCTTTCAATAGTTATTCCATTTTATTTCTAGACCAAGAACCTATAAACAATCAATAAAAACATGGTGAGATATAAATATCCATCCTGCAAGACAACCATTTGATGTTGATTATATAAGAGGAGAACAGGTCGATGTCAGATGAATATTCAGTGAACCTTTATGAAACAGAGAAAAATTCAGGACAGAGTATTCCACTTTTGTTATGCTCTGCATAAAAGCATTCATGCACGATGTCATAATATTTAATCAAAGGGATTTTTAAAATGAAATAAACTGAATAGACACTCAAGGTATTCAAACTTGAAACAAGTGTGACTCTTGGTCTCTCATCTTAGATTCCTGTGTAATCATGCAGAATTGGGACTAACTCTATGACATGTATTACTAATATGAATTCTGGTTTTTTTCTTTATATTTTTGCTATTGCTATCACTTTAAATTAGAATCAAGGAATCATGACATAAAAAGGGGCACATACACATACAGAGACACATATAAATTCTATAGATTGAGGTTGTTTTTTCCAGTCTTGATGAGTGAGGCAAAACTCTTTTGAATGCTTAAATATGACTTACTCATCTCCCAACTTCTTTTCATTCCCAATAAAATTTCATTTTTTTACTTGAATCATTTCTAAGCCTGCTAACTTCTAGTGATTCCTTCTATTATTCCTTATCTATATCTGTATCTTTGTATCTCTGTATCTATCTATCTATCTATCTATCTAATCTGTCTATCTATCAATCATCTATATAGCTATTGAACTAGCTATCTTGCATTTTGCATATTTATTTGCATGTTGCCTCTCCCAGCTCATTGATTTCCCCCTTCCACAAAAGTACATATATTCTTTGAACGCAGAGATTGTTTTGTGTTTTCATTTGTAGTCCTCGTACCTATCACACAGTAAGTGATTATATATGGAAATTCAGAAAGGGTCTAATATTGTGTAGTTGGATATGGCCCCCTGACCTCTATTTGTAGTACTGGATGGCTGATCTAAAATCTATGTCAAGCCTAAGGGAGGAACCTCTGCCTCTAGATGCACTAATTTTGTACTTAAGTGGCCAGAAAGTTTCTCCAATGGCTCAGTCTTTAAGTTCCCCAGACCTTTTTAAGTCTTGAGGATTATTTTATTGTCTTTTATGGAAAACCTATCCTAGGTTACATGAAAGTAGATTCTGTTCCTGTGACATTTGATGAAACCCTAATGGTTCAATTCAGGGTAGAAGAAAGCCTATGTCAGGCGGGTCTGAGTCAGGCATCACTTTAAAAAGTTTGAAAAAAAATGATGAGTTTTACCATGTTTCATTTTTTAGCTCTTTTCATTATAGAGCCTCCCAAGTATCAATCCCCACTAAATGAAATACAACTACAGTCAGCAAGCTATATCAATTTCCAGCCCCTGTACTAAACCTAAGCTTTTTCCTTTAGGAAACTTCCTCTGACCAATAGACACCCTTAGTCCCTCCCTCTCCCACCCAGTTTTCTCTCCCTCTCTGTCTGTCTTTTTCTCTTTTGCTCTTCCCCCCACGTATGTACATATGTATATATAAAAGTAAATATGTTCATATGTATATTCATATATATTTGTACAAAAATATTTATATACATATAATGTAAAGATATATGTATACACATAACACATATAAGTATACATTTACGTTTATGTGCATAGGTGTATAAATATATTGTGTATATATTTATATTTTATATACATATATGTATACATGTATATGTATATATTTCTACACAACACTAATTTGAAATTGTTTTCACATCATCAAAATAATCATACTTTATTACTGCAGGTATTTCCATGACTGGCTCCTGTTTATATGTCTCATGCCCTTCATTAAGTGACAAGATACTTGAGGGCAGGAACTGTGTCTTCTCCGTCTTTCATTTGCTTGCTGAAGTGTGCACGTACTAAATGTTTGCTGATGGATTTTTAATTGTGACAGATATCCTTATTTAAAACATAAAAGCAACCTCCTTCCTTCTTGGTGTTGGTCATTCATTTGCTGGAATAAATAAAGCACAATCTTTAAGTCCCTTTTAGAGTAGATCAGGTTGCTTGGCATGGTGGGAGCAGTCTGAGAGTTTGACATTCTTGGCCCAGTGATATACAATATACCTAAATGACTTCCAGTTGCTTATGGCACTTAACTTAGATTGTTAGTCCTTTGCTGATTCATAATAAGAATGTTGTAAAGGTAGAAATCATTTGAAGGGGAAGAAAAATCAATGTCGATGACTGTTCCTACTGACAGCTCTAGATAAGATTCCAGTTAGTGATCTTGGCATAACTGCTGCCTCCTCATAATGAGGAATCCATCTCCATTTTAAATCTCCAGGCATTGTGCCACAATCGACATTTAAATACAGCAGGAAATCCCATCTGGTAATTTGGGGCAGGTAGGAGGGAAAGGGCTGAGACATGTATCCTGGCCTGTCAGGGAGTAGGAGTTTTTTTTTCTTTTTATTTCTCTAGCTATACTTAAACCATTCCCATGATCAGTGATATATGTGGTAAGACAAATCAGTAACTTTCCATCTTCAAAGAAGTAGCAATCTAAATTTGCTTATTACACAAGGCTAATTCTCATTCCTTGCTGAGAACATCCTTATTCATCAAGCATAATCACACTGCTGGAATGAAAACACCATTCAAATGGAGCCTATAGGAACAAATTGGCTCGATAGTCTTGTTTGAATTCATTGATTATAGGGATAGGGGTAAGAACTTCATTTTTTATTAGTAAATAGTAAACCCCCAGATAAATAAACTTCCTCTGTCAGCGTAGGTTGGCAGCTTATCTACAAGTTATAGTCCGGGAGAGCTGCCTAAAACATCAAGGGTTAAGTGATTTGCCCAACATCATATAATATTTGTCAGATTCAGACCTCTTATCAGTTATGTTGCACTGTTTCTTTGAACACCTGGGAAGTACTACAAATGAAGGACAAAAACAGGCCTGGAAATGAACTTGAAGCAAATGCACCCCAGGACATCCATTTATGGTTTTGGTGACTGTCCTTTTAACAAAATGACAGATTGATCATAAGATTATGGATATTTAGAGTTTTAAGAGACCTTAGGAGTCATCTAATTTTAAAGATATGAAAACTGAGGCCAAGAGAAGTTAAGTGATTTGCCCAAAGGTGACATAGGTAGCAAATGGCAAAGCCATGGTTTGAACCTGTAAGCTCTGACATGAAGCTCAAAGTTTTCTACTGGCCCACACTTTATTTTCCCTACAGATTAATTTGTTCCTAGGCATCGTACAAGATTATCTCTAAATCCAATTCAATACCATAAGAACACTGAATTTTAGGACTTTAAGGAAACTTAGGGATTGATTTGTCTAATTTCTCATAATACAGATGGGGAAATCAATATGGCAGAGAGAATAAGCAATTTGCCCAGCAACACACAGCAAATTAGTGATAGAACTCAAATCTTCTGACTTCTATCCTTGCTATTGGGATGAAGGTGATTATCTAATGCTCTATATGGTTATTCTCAAAACTGTGACCACGAGCTATAAAAGCTCTTTCCCTGTCCAAAATTCCCTGCTATCTAATCATACATGAGAACTTTAGTCCCTCTATAGTTTTACCTTCATTTTCCATTGTTTCTTGAGTTAACTTAGGAGAAAGAGAAACACATTTTTAAATCAGAGAACCTCAGATTTTTTTTATTCTTGCTTCCTGTGTAAACATGTTACTTAACACCTCTTGGCCTTATTTCTTCAGATGTACAATGAGATAAGGCAAGAGGACTTTAATGATACTTAACATTTTAAAATCCATGTTCCTGTGACCATGCATTACTTTTTTTTTTTGCAAATGGATCTTCATCATTTTTCTTCTTTTTATGGTGTTTTGATCTTACTATCACAGGAATCTCACTGTACACTGATGAATGGGGCTCTCTAATGACTCCATAACTATTTGCTTTCATACACCATTACCTCTATTCTGTTGTCACTCTCCTCTATGCAAAATCTGGACCCATCCATTAACCAGTTCAACTTTGTGGTGAATTAATCCTTAATATCTTTATCATTATCATTATTCATCCTTTTACAGACTCCTCCCAACATTACTTCCACCTTCCACCTTCTAAATTCTTGCCAGGGAGCTGCCTGGAGGAATTCACATAAACAGTCTGACAAGGTCCATTACACTTTTGTTATTGAATCTCAACTTGACTTTCTTTGCTGCATATGGTTCTTATACTCTTTCCTGATTCCTGGATCAGACTCCCTCCAGGGGCTGTTATAAACTTTTTTTCTTCAAGTTACCGATCCCATATCCCCATCAGAATATTTCACTTAACAAAAATGGTTGGGAGCTCCCTGTCATCCGTGATTCTCTATCTTCTGGTCCTTTGTTCCAGCCTTAGAGAATGAGAAAGTCTTTTTCTTTGTCAATGTCAACCTCTCTTATGTCTGAATCCAATTTCCTCTTGTCTCTTCCAGTAAACTATCCCTTTTGATTCATTCCCTCTTCTTAATTCTCCATATCTCTTTAATCAGTAACTCTTTGCTCATGCAAATATGCTCAATCTTGACCAGACCTCATTGTCATCACACATCCTTCACATCCCAATTGCTAGAAAAGCCAATTAGAATTCTATTTCCTCACCTTCCACTCATTTCTCAATCCCCTGAAATCTTGTTTCTCTCCTTACCACTCTCTTTGAAAAGTGCTGTGAAGTCACCAGTAAATACCTTCCTTACTCAATCTAATTACCTTTTCTCAGACCCCATCCTTGATTTCTCTAGCCTGTGATACTGTTAAATGATCCTGTTCCTCTGGGTAGCCACTACTCCATGGATTTTATGACCTTCCATGAACTTATGCTCTCTCTAGCTGCCAGATTAATCCTTCCCAGTCTCCTTTGCAGATTCCTCATTCTCATTTTTAATTCCTCAAAGCTAGGTGGCACAGTGCATAGAGTGCCAGATCTAGAGTCAAACGGACTCATCTTTTTTGTTGTTTGGTTGTTTTTCAGTTGCCTTTATGACCCCATTTGGGGTTTTCTTGGCAGTCAAGAAGAGGAGTCTTGACATTAGGCCTGGCGCTCTATCTACTTTGCCATCTAGCTTCTCCTGATCTTAGACATTTACTAGCTGTGTGACTCTGGGCAAGTCACTTAACCCTGTTTGCCTCAGTTTCCTCATCTGTAATATGAGCTGCAGAAGGAAATGACAAACCACTTCACTATCTTTGCCAAGAAAACCCCAAAAAGGGTCAAAAAGAGTTGGACACAACTGAAAACTATTTAACAACAATGTAAGTCATCTTTCCTCCCAATTTTCCCAGCTCTGTCAAGCCACAAACATTATTCTAGTCACCCGGATTTGCAACCCGGGATTTTCCAACCTAACTTTCACCCATAGCACAAACCTAATCTGTTGCTAAGTCTTATAGATTCCATCTATCAATAACTCTTACATGCATTGAATTCACCATCCTCACATCACAACTACCATAGTACACACCATCATCATTATTCATCTAGTCTACTGGCAATATCCTCCTAATTGGTTTCTCTGCATCCAGTGTAAACACCTCCTTAAAAGCACTAAGCTTCCCTCCCTACACAAAAATTAACAATACTCTCCTCAACAGAGCACTCTATCTGAAATTCCCACTCAAGGGGAATAAAATTCTGTAATCATAGCTGTCATTAACAGAATGAATAACAGAGGCAATAGAGGGATACCTTTGAACTCATCATAAAGACATTTTGAAAATAGCCTCCTAAAAATTACTGTTATCCAAAAATCTAACAGTTCAGTTAGTCACCTTGTGGGTAGTAGGTAGTGACTCCAAAAGACTAGGTATTCAAAATTGTTTCATTTTTTATTTAAGCAAAAGTACTCTTTTAGCTATACTTATTTATGGATCTAGAATTTAAATTTTAACTAGTACTAACTATTCACTCACTGTACAGTATTCATAGAATCTCGGAGTAGGGCAAGACCTCAGACATCATGTCAGTCAATCTGTAACTGAACAGAGAAATACAGAATTCAGCAAGTGGATTATCAGATCTTCACCTGAAAACCTACTATCCCCAAGGTCACTGATTCAACTACTAAACTTTTGGATAGCTGTAATTTTTAGGAATTTATTTTAAGAATGTCTTCATAATTAGTTGAGATCTACACCTCTGTCACTTACGTTGCTCTTACTTTCTTCACCATGCTTCTGCCTCTTTGGGGCAGCAGAACGAATCTAAGCCCAGCATGGCGTAAATAGTGTGGAAAACCACAGTTCTGAATCCCATATGAGATACCTTCCTATTTGTGAGATCCTAAAATGTAGACTGTCATTACACTTAATTCAAAAGTTAACTCATTGTGAGGATCAAATGAGATTGTATATTTAAAGTGCTTTACAAAAACTAATATCGAAATGGAAAAACTCAGTATACTATGACTACTATTCCTACTATTCCTCCTCCTCCTCCTTCCCTTGCCACTACTACTACTACTACTAATACTGAAGCTCATATCTATATAACACTTCAAAATCAGTAAAAAGCATTTTACATTTTGGTTACTACCTCTACCAGTGCTCCCTAATTCTAACAATAAGTTGCATTTCAAATGTTTCTAGCTCATTTAAAATAGTGTTTTGGCTTAGTTGTATTTCAAATAGAAAATATGTTCTATGTTTCTTTTTTGATATGAAAATCTTAGTCCACAAGATTAAAATTAAAGAGCAATCCTTGTACGTTTGCCACAAAAGCTGTATAAAGTATAGTTCTTTTTTTTTAATTTTATTATAGTTTGCATCATTCATTTGCACAAGATTTTGAGTTACATATTTTCTCCCCGTCTTTCCCCCGCCCACCACCCCAAAACAGCCATCCTAGTGTGTCCCCCCTCCCCCAGTC
>JAQQSU010013171.1:0-11731 GCA_028627135.1 Pseudochirops cupreus | reverse complement strand
AGAATGGGGAAAATTATCTCATATAGAAGAGGCAAGAGATAACTGTTACAATGGAGGGGAAGAATAGGAAGGCAAAAGGGAATGGGTCAACTTTACTCTCATTGAATTTGGCTTAGGGAGGGAATGACATACACCCTGAATTGGGTATCTTGCCCTACAGGAGAGTAGGGGGGAAGGCGATGACAAGGTGGAGAGGGTAGTGAGAAGCACACACTTTTGTAAAGGGACAGGGACAAAGTGAAGAATAGAACAAGTGGGGGGGGATAGGATGGAGGGAAATATAGTCAGTCTTTCACAATATATCCACTATAGTATGGAAATGTTTTGTGTAACTACACATGTGCAACCTATATTTAGTTGCTTATCTTCCCAGTAAAGGTGGGAGACGAGGAAGGGAAAGAATCCAGAATTTAAAGTTTTAAAATCAAATGTTTGAAAAAATATTATTATTATTATTATTATTATTATTATTATTATTATTATTATTATTTACATGGAACTGGGAAATAAGATATACAGGCACTGGGGTATGGAGATCCATCTTGCCCTACCAGAAAATTGGAGGGAGTGTGAGGGAGGATATAGGAGAGAGCAGATTGGGAGAAGGGGTATACAGTGGGATCACTGTTTTGGTCGGGGTGGTGGGTAGGGGAAAGACGGGGAGAAAATTTGTAACTCAAAATCTTGTAGAAATGAACAATGTGAACTAAAAATAAACATAAAAGTTAACTTAAAAAAAAGAAGTACAGGAATGGGGTTAGGAGTATGCCTGCATTCTGCCCCATCCCAGAGAAACTATGAACAACAGGGGGAAATCAGAATGTAGGCAGTGGGGTAACATAACAAAAGAGGAATAAAATTAACAAAGACCATGAGAGGAAAAAGTTCAGTTAAAAGCCTTAAGTATAAACAGATGAATCAACAAGAAACATAATGATAACAGAAGATAGTATTACCTTCTAATCAGCTAAACAAATCCAGATATCTATGAATAAATATTGCAAAAGGCAAAAGGGAAAGCAATCCTATTTAGGAAAAGGCACAGAAAATGAAATTTTAAAAACAATTTTAAAATAATTTGAAGAGGAGGAAAAGAAGAGGTTTATTTGGCTAGCAGAGAGGGAGAAGAATTTTTAAAAATCAAAACTACAGAACTAGAGAAGAAATAACAAATACTGGTGGTGGGCGGGAGGGTAAGGAGAGACTAGCTGAAGAGGACAGCGTTGACTTAAGGCATACTGAGTTAAAAAAATTTGAGAAGATAAAGTACAATGTTTATAGAAGAGGGAAAAAATGCTAATTCAGAAAGAAAACCTGCATTCAAACAAATGGAGGAAAATATAAATCTCTCTTAACTTTAAATATGAATCAATTAAACAATCAAGTAAAATGAAAAAGAGAGGTTGGGAGCCAAGATGGCAAAGTAGAGGGAGCAGCACAGATGCTGCTAATATTCTCCTCCAAACGACTTTAAAATATTGTCTCAGCTAGACTTCTGGAGGGGCAGAGCTAACAAAAGGTCAGGATGGGATGCTGGCAGCCCAAGACCACTTAGGAGCTGAGGGGTGAAGGGAGGTCAGTGAAACTGGGTAGGGGTGAGCCCAGAGACCTGTACATTCCATGGCACTGTTGCAGCAGCAGCAGCACCTTTGGGAGCTCTCAGAACAGAGATGGGAAGGTGGTCAAACAAGCGGTTCCAAAGAGATGAGGTGGAAGTCACTGCTGCACAGGCTGCAGGACCTTGTTGGATTGCCTACATGCAGTTCTGTGTGACAGTTCCAGGGCACACCGAAGCACTAGGGCTTGTGGACACAAAGGAGCAGGAGTCCCTGGCACAATGACAGTCCCCAGAGGAGCAGTGGCCCTTGCAGGTTCAGGGGAGTAGGGACCCTGAGCACAGTTCCCCAGCAAAAGGAAAGCTAGGCCTTGTAGGTGCGAGGGAGCAAGGTTGGGTAAAGACCCCAGCCCAGGAGAGCATGGCCACGCTTCTCCTTGGATACTTATGGAAAAGTCCTAGACCGCAGAAATAGCTGTGAAAAGAGCAGCCTGAAAAAGCTAGAGCTTGGACCAAGGGCCCCTCCAGCCCAGGAGCAGAGTCAGTAGCTTGTTAAAAGAAACAGAAAAATATACAAAAGAAATACAGGACTGCTGACTCAACTTAATTCTGCTCAGGCTGGCTGAGTTATACTTTGAGTCTCTAGCTCCCCAAAACGTCCCCTCCCCACCACTTCAGATCCCCCACTGCCCATGCCCCCAGCCCCGCCACCCATATCCCTTCACCCTCACCCCTCCTGCCCTTCACCTTTCCTACTCAACCGCAGCCACCCCAACTCCCCCTTCCCCAGCCCCCATGTCTCTCCCCAACCCGCCCCCAACTACCTCACCCCCCCCTAACCCCACCATGCAGGTTCGGGGCAAGCAGGCAAAGCCAGGAAAATGTGGCTGCGTCTCAGCACTGCAAAAGAAAAACAGGCCAGCACAGCTCACAGGGGGCTCTGCTCTGCACGACTCAGTTCTGCACAGCACGGCTCCCCACGGCTGCACTCTGTGAAGCCCGGCTCCTCACTGCTGGGCTCGGCTCCGCTCACCCCTCTCCGGCTGCCCTGCTCTGGGCTGCCAGTTTCTAGCTCCCTCTCCCCTGCAGGTTCTGGGCAAGCAGGCAAAACCAGGGAAATGTGGCGGGGTCCCAGCACTCCAGTGTCCCTCCACCTTTTCCCCCAGAGCAGCGGCTCCAGGTTACCCCACCTCCTGTGCAAAGACCTGGGGCTGGGCTTGGATTCTGCAGCTGCAGGTAACTCAGCTTCCAGGCAGGCTCCTGTGCTGGGAGAAAAAGGGAAGATGCAAGATATTTAAAGCTTCACAGACCCTTTGACTGCGCTGCCTCACCCCCCAGCTGGAGACAAACCTAATAAATGTTTCATATCTTTGGGTATAGGTTTTAGTTCCCCCCACCCCATCCCGAGTACTTAAAACCCCTAGAAATCCACGATTTGACAATCAGTGATTGTGCAATACTTTCAATGTGAATATCCAAAGGCTTAACAAAACCAAATGTCTTCTGCAGAAATCCTGCACGAAGAGTCCCCAGGGAGGGTCCACAGAAATAGAGGGCGACATTCTTGAGGGTCCCGGACCCTGTTTTTGCTTCATTTTGAGGTTTTGCCCACCTTCCCACAAAAAGAGCAGATGTCCCCAAAGATGCTCTATATTTCTGTCTGGGAGGCAGGGTCTGGGCCCCAAGTCTTCTAGTCTGCCTCCTAGGACCGGGCTGGACCAGGTAGACTAATCAGAGGCCTTCCTGCATCCGCTATCTCAGTTAAAAGACAAATCACAGGATTGGGGGGAGCAAATATGGCTGCTAATGAGTAGAGTAAGTCAGGTAACCACTGTGTGTCACTCTCAGAGGCCTGAGGTCCAAGCCCAGGCCACATCTCTGGGCTTAGGCTCCTTCCTGCTCCTCTCGGCCCACAGGTGCACTTCCCTACTTTTTCTACCCCCACTCTTAGCCTGGACCTCAAATGCCATACAGATTACTTGCCCATTAAGACCCTTTCCTCTTCCCCGTGGAGCTGGGGGTGCAGTTTGGCCTCACCCCCTTGTGATTTTCTGAGATTGGTGTGTCTTGATTATAAAATATTCTCTCTCCATAGGCCCCTGCGAGCTCTGTCCTCCCAACTTCAGATGTCCTGTACACCAAGAAACATTTGACAAGTTTGGCTCTCATTTATTTCATCTGGGGGAGAAAGTGACAAAGATTTCTATTTCTCTTCTCATTTTTTCAGGGAGACATGTGCCAGGCCAGAGTCAGCTTCCTCAGGACCATCTATGCCCCCAGACAATTGTCTTTTCCACAGGGAGAATGGATTCGTTTGATCCAACCATACAACACAGGGAGATTTGAGAAGCAGTAATAGTCCTAGCCACAGGGTTGAAACAAAGAAATGATGGAGTTAGCCTTGGGCTCAACTCTATCAGTCTCAGGGAGGGAAGGAGTAAGAGACATGTTGGAAGATTGTAGAATGAAGAAATCTGAGGGAGTCCTAGGATGATTGTACCCCTTCTTCTAGACTGCACCCCTTCACCCCTAATAGCTCCCCATAATACTGAAGACTTTCTTCTTCCTCTACAGAACACATGCCACTAAATGCCCCCATTTTCCTAATTTTTCCAGATGAAGCTATTGCTAGTTATGTCTCTTACCAATGCATATATTTAAAACAACTACAAAACAATTACAACACAACATATAAACAGATGTAATAATTATGATAATATCATTATCAATAATGGTAATAACAGCTAACATTTATATGCTGATGTAAGGTTGGTGAAACATTTTGCATACGCGTTCATCTGAACCTCATAATAATGCTGTGAGATAGGTATTATTATTTCCTCCATTTTCCATATGAGCAAATTGAAGTTGTTGAAGACTGCTAAAAAGTAATGGCTTCTTAGTCCTGATAAAAATCAAACACGTATGTGGGAAAGGTAAAGGGTAGCCGGAAAATAGAAATAATCAGTCAATCACTTAATATTTATTACCTGTCTCCTATGTTCCAGGGCTACAAAAAAAGGCAAAAGCCCTGCCCTCAAGGAGCTCACAATCTAATGGTGTTCGCAATCTGATCAGAATCATGGCAGGGCTACTCAGAGAAGGCTTCTTAGAGGACATGAGTTTCTTGCACCAAGTTTTAAGGGAAGTCATAGCTATACATTGATCAAGAGGAATATGGGAGAGTAACTCTGGGTCGGTAGAAATGACATAAGTAGGGGTGGCTGGGTGATGCACTGAATAGAGCACGGGCCCTGGAGTCAGGAGGACCTGAGTTCAAATCAGGCCTCAGATACTTGACACTTACTAGCCATGTGACCTTGGGCAAGTCACTTAACCCCAATTGCCCTGCCTTCCCCTCTCCAAAAAGCAGGAAAAAAAAGAAATGACAAAAGTAAAAGCCCCCAAGTGAAAGGGAGCAAGGGGTATTCCATAGTTTGGCTTAGTAGGAATAGTGAAAGATGATATTGAAAACATGGATGGAAGAACAGCTAGTGGTGACATAGAATTTGGGGGAATCACACAGCTGGGGGAAATAACTTTGGAATAAAAAAATTCATCTTGACATTATTTATCTTCTACAAAGTGAGATTAAGATGTTCAGATTCTCCTCCTTAGCCTCATCATCATGGTGCTATTGTCATTGTCTACTTGTGTCCAGCTCTTCACAACCCCATGAATCATATCATGCCAATACTGGCCATGAACTTTTCTTGGCAAAGATACTAGAGTGGTTTGTCATTTCATCCTCTAGTGCAGTTGTTCTCAACCTTCCTAATGCCGACACCCTTTAATACTCATATGTGGGAGTATCTGCATGTGGGCGGACCTGCCTGGAGACAGATAGAGGAGCAGTGTCTCAGTTCCTAAGACCATCGGAAATATGTGTTTTCTGATGGTCTTAGGTGACCCCTGTGAAAGGGTCGTTCGACCCCCAAAGGGGTTGTGACCCACAGGTTGAGAACCGCCGCTCTAGTGGAGTAAGGCTAACAGAAGTTAAGTGACTTGCACAGGGTCACACAGGTAGTAAGTGTCTGAGGCTCAATTCAAACTGAGGTCTTCCTTACTCTCTTCCTTATTCTAGGCCCAGTATTCTGGGCCGCCTAGTTGCTTCTATCATTATGATACTAGGTTCTAAGATTTTACACTGTACTCTGATGCTTGCATGAATCCATGATCCCATTAATATGAGTGATTCCTGTCAGTGACCATCACATCCCACCTCTTCCCCTTCCATGTAATTCTTATCCCAAAAATTCTCCATGGAGGATCAAAAATTGAAGGTCTTCCTTTGTATCTGGGTACCAGGGATATTGCTGGGTTAAAAAAGTAGATGAACCCATTAGAAAATAAGTTTCTTGTAAGTAGGCATAATTTTACTCTTTGTGTTTGTAGCTCCAGTGGTTAGGCCCAAAATAGGTACTTAATAAATACTTGATTGATTGATTGATTAGAAATCTGCTTTCATCACTCTCTTTGACTATATGATGAGCCCACTTGCTTTTCTAGTCCATGTCTTTTTGTCATTGTTTTTTATCCACCTTCTCATGGCCAAGTGACCATTGGCAAGACACATCAGCCTAATGGCAGTGACCCCATGTCCTAGTGGTTTCATGTCACCTACATTACTGATTCTTCTGAGGTCATGGTGTTCCATTATTTTTTAAATGAATATAGAACATAAAATGTCTTCACTTTTGAAAGGTTAAAAAAATAGAATCAACAAATCAAACCAAATTGAAACCATCACATCCTATATATACCTGCCAGGGAAGGGAGACAGGCACCATGGGAGCTGAGGATAGATCCGTCCCTGCCTCTCTCATAAGTTTGTCTCACGTAGGACTAGACAAGACATGAGCTGAATTTAAAGAAAGGAGTTTGGAGTCACATGACAAGAGTGAAGGGTGGTTTTTTTGGGGGGGGAGGGAAAGACTTAGGTCAAATGCAGAGCTTTTCTATGTCTTATCTAGGACTCTGTCAGTTGTCAGAAAGTCTTACAGAAAGCATACTGTACAGAGAAAGGAGACAAGGACCTTTTAAAAGATTCTGACTGCTTTCTCTGGGATAATAATAGCTAACATTTATGTGGCACTTTACCGTTTGCAAAGTACAAGTATCATCTCATTTGGTCCTCACAACAAACCTGGGAAATAGATCCTTTTATTGTCTTCATTTTACAAATGAGGAAACTGAGGTGGGCAGAGATTAAGTGACTTGCTCAGGGTAGCACAGCTCATAAGTGTCTGAGTCTGGATTATGCCCTGAGGACTTTTTGACTCCACCTCCAGTACTTGATCTGCTCTGCCACCTGAAAATCTGACTCAAAAATATAACATTCAGTCCACATATATTACAAGTTCTTTCTCTGGTGTCATTGAATCACTTCTAATGACAGCCAAAGTTATTTCACCTTTGATTTCATTGATATAAGGAACTCCCCTCATCAGCAAAGTCTACTGTCTTTTCTTCTACTTTTCAGAGAGTTGCCTAAATCATGATGTGCCAGGATTACATAGCCAGAATATGGCTAAGGTGGGACTTGAACCAAGATATTCCTTAGCTTTAGTTCTATATTAGCTATATTCCGACTCTACAGTAAATCCCATTGTCATATAAACTGAAGCCCAACTCTTTCCTTAATGGAAATAAACATTTGATGGAGAAAAAAAAAGCATCACCATAAAAAATTTTAATCATACTCAAAAGAAGAAAAAGTTTTCAGTATGTAACGTGGTACTCCAACTTATAGTTATAAGCACCTTTTAAAGTGCTTCCAAAGAGTTTTGATTTTTAGTTTTTTCAGGGTTTGGGGATGAGAGGGTGAGTGGGTTAATGGACAATGGTTTGTCTCCAACAGAAAGCACAAGAACAACTCCAGTTATTGATTTCTTCTGGAAGACTGATTCCAGTGGCTCAGTCTGGGATGTGTAAAGAAAATGAAAGATTTAAGTCCAATATGACCCAGCATTCACTTAGCCAGGGTAGCTGAAAGCAAAGCATACGTCTGTGAAGATGACAAAGAGGATTTTAAATCCTGGACTGCAAAGGACAAGCAGGATTTTCTAAATTAAGGACATGATTCTAAAGAAATCATCACAGTCAGTTATGCCTAGGGATCTTGGGAACAATGAAATCTATCACACAAAGAAAAAAAAAAGACCTTCCTTGAAACTTAGTCTAAAGAATAGGAAAAAGCAAGTTTGCCCTCCCTATGTCCTAATCCTGGAACTTGACAGACCCTTTTCAAATGTATAACCACATGCACATCTCAGTAACAGTTGTCCATTGCTTCTCCCATACAGGACCACCTAATTGAACCATTATAAAAATTTCTTAAAATGTTTTTTAGCCTCTACTCTTTCTGTCTTCCAACTGATCCTTTAGAGCACTGCCAGAAAAATCTTTCACAAAAGCATATATTGCCTTATCACTCCTATTTTCAAGAATCTTGGAGGCTCCCTGTTGGCTAGAATGGAGTTCATATTCCTTAGTCTGGCAACTGAGACTCTCAACAACCTTGTACCATATAACCTTTCCATTACATTCCTTTATATTTCTCATCTTTGAACATTCCACTTGTAATAGTAATCAATTTAGCAGATACTTAGCACTTAGTACCCTGAGGCTAAGTATGGAAGGTGGGAACTCTGACCCAGTATTGAGAGGACGTGAACTCCCCTGTTGATGTGGAAGAAAGGGATTGGCTGAGACAGGAGGATAAGCAAGAATTCCAGAGACAGAGGGACAGAATTGGAACTCTGCTCCTGGTGAAGGAAGAATCGTGGAGACTGAAGCCAGCTGAGAAAGAGAGAGAGAGAGAGAGAGAGAGAGAGAGAGAGAGAGAGAGAGAGAGAGAGAGAGATTTTGTAATCCGAACTCTAAAAGCTGTTCACAGTAGCTCCAACCAGACTGGCCTACTTTCTATTTTATGAGCATTTCCTGAATTCATGCTTTTCCCTGTTCTAAGAGAATATCCTGCCTTCCCCTTATCACCCGTTGAAATCCTTCGCATCTTAAAATCACAAATTAAAATTCCACCTCCTCCATGAAGTCTTCTCTGAATCCCCTTCCATCCTTCTAGGCACACATGTTACCTCTTCCTACACTTTTTGTCTAGCCAAACCACTCTCCTTTCTGTTCCTCATACATCTCATTTCCCCTCCCATCTCTGCTCTGCCACAACCCATTCCTACTTTGTATTCCCTTTTAAAATAATACCTTGCTTCCTACAAGACATAGTTCCAAAGATTGCCTTCTGCACAATATGTTTTCTGTTACTACTTCCAATGCTCGTGTCCTCTATCATTAAGTTCTTCATATTTGATTTTCTTATTTTAGCTTATATTTATACTATATATACTTATTCTATTATAGACTTATATGTGTTTATGTATGTATAAGCATGTATGCACTTATATGTATATGTTGTCTTCCCTGATTATTTCTAAGCACCCTGAAAGCCTGTATCATTTCTCTTTTCTGTCTTCAAATCCCCAGCACCTAGCTTAATACTTAAAATAAGGCAGTTTCTAATAAATACTTGTTGGTTAGTTGATAATATTATTCCTTGGACATGACATCTGGCATTTCACCAAGCTTTGATGCATTTGTATGTAATGTTGTTCACTGTAGTTAATTGTGTTGGTGTAAAACATCTATTAAACTGTAAGTCTCATGAAGGTAGGGACTATGTCTCGTCCAAAATTTCTATCTCCTCCAGCACCTAGCTCCACATTTGGCCCATATTAAGAACTTACTGTGTGTTGAATAAATTCTTACAAGATTTGAGGCTATTATTGATTTCAGATCCTGAATCTTTATAGATTAGAAGGAAGAGAAAACAAGATGGTAGAATAAGCAGAAAGGTTCTTATATTTCATGGTCATCATATAGGATCCTACCTTTGATCTGCTTGTGGTAGTGTGAATGTTAGCAATACCATTACACATTTCATCTTTTGAGACTGAGCACATAAAAGGAAAGGACACCCTTCAAGTTGTCTCATATTCTCAGCACGTTTGTTCACCAGTGACCTGGGAAAACTTGGTTCCTGCCTCTTCTTCTAAAAATACCAAATTAGATATAAAATTAATTATCATTTATTTTAAGGCACAGATGCACAAGACAGATTTGTTTCTATCAATTACATCTAGAATAACTTCAGGATTGGATTTTGGAACTTAGGCCCTCTTGGAATCCCCTAAGATGAATTCAAGACTTCATTAAGATTTGAAAAATGCTTCTAAGTACATGCTTAATGACTCCTGTTGGTATCAGGGGGTACATTATAAGCTGTTTTATCCAGAAGGCTTTAATTTCTGGATTATTGGAAAAATGTGTTCTAATGGTTTGATTGAGTCATTCTATTTCTGCACCTGTAAACAAAACATTAAGTCTTATTATTTTTCCCTTTTTTCCTTCTCCCTTATCCCCAGTCACAGTTTGGATCAATCTGGGCTTCATTAAGTAGACTGTCCAGAGTATTATCCTTGAGATTTCAATTTTTTTAAAAAAATAATTAGTTTAGACATATGCAACATGCCATTTTAAATGGAAAATTATTATTCAGTGATAAGAATAAAAACAATCTCTCACAATTAGAAACAAATATGAACTAGCAGCTTATTTTTGTCTGCCATTGATTGCAAATTGATTTTCAGTCAGCCAGTTGGTTTAAAAAAAACAAAACACAAACAACTCTTCATGAGGTTCATTCGCTTTCAGTTTGAGTATTTAGAGATGACTGAAAATGAACTGGCAGATTCCATACCTCACTGAAACTAAAATATAATTCCCTCTTGAAAATTAAATTGTACCCTATTTTTAATATAAAAGGATAGAATATTTTTATAGTATCAATCCTGACATAAAAGTATCATATATACTTCTTCTTACAGGTATCCAATATATCCCATATTTAAGAAAATAATTTATATTTTTCTGAATAAAAGCATAAATAAACCCAAGGGATGCATACCACAAGTAAGATGGAGGATAGGAGAAAGTGTAGGGCTGTAACTAGTGGGGGCTTAATGATTTTTTAAAAAGGATTTCATTCTTCTTTTCAGACTCACCAGCCTATGTTGACATATATGTCAGATCTGTAAGCTACATGCAGTTAATGGAGATTTCCTCCAGGGTGTTGACATGGAGGGATGCTTCTTCCCTGTGGCAAACATTCTTTAAACATTGGGGTCCCCAGAGTATACACAGGCAAGCACTGGACTATCCCTTGCATTGCTCTGTCCATGAAGCCCCAGACCTCAATTATTTTGCCATGTATGAAAACATTCTTATATGAGGCTTTTTTCCTCCACACACTTATACATATCCATGCACATAAACAACCCTCTACTTTCTGGTCCATGAAGTCAATTCTCAACATTTTACACTGAACCCAGGATATAAGAAGTATTCTCAGGTATGGGAAGAACCAAGTTCTATTAAAGAACAAACCAAATCAAACTCTGATATTCTACATAAAAAAAGTCTTTAATGACCTAAGCTATATGTAATACGTCAGCAAATCATATGTGGTGCATGGTGCTACACACAAGGGATCTTACCTTTGGGTTGGTTCCAGCTCTTGGGAACCTATGAGATTTGGCTTATTATTTCTATTTCCTTGAGTTGAATCTTGATTCAACCTGATTCTTCTGATTATCACTGCAATGGAAGAAATACCATTGACTAACAATTATAAATTATATGAGGTTACAAATTATTTACCTATCTCTTATATCTGATCCTCTGCTAAACCTAGTGCTGTTGTTTATGATGGTTATCTTCCAGATTCCTCTAATCAGATGGCCAACTTCAACTATTGGGATTTAAATAGCTAAGCAACTAACAAAGTTTAGTTAGCTAGAGTGCTATAAGATAGATCTGTGAAACACATACGAAGGTTCAGATAGCCCCAAATACTCCTGAGTGCAACAAGAACCAGATTAAAATGTAATTAGGAAATGTTTAGCAAAACAGATAAATATTCAATAGAACATAAATAATGTTAATACGTGGTTTTTGAAGTCAGTATGTGTAACGCCATGCACCAGCAGATTCCCAAAGGAACAGCTTTTATAGTTCAGATTACAAAATATAGTGAACACTCTGTTTATTCCATTACAAATCAAGACAAACATTCAAAACATTATAATATTCACAACATTACAT